>PNEQ01025691.1:112306-123079 GCA_003012365.1 Medauroidea extradentata
AAAAAAAAAAAAAAAAAAAAAAAAAAAAAAAAAAAAAAAAAAAAAAAAAAAAAAAAAAAAAAAAAAAAAAAAAAAAAAAAAAAAAAAAAAAAAAAAAAAAAAAAAAAAAAAAAAAAAAAAAAAAAAAAAAAAAAAAAAAAAAGGCGGTATAAAATAGTATTCCATAATTATTCCTTAGTGTACTTTTGGATGTTTTCCTGGTAAAAAGTGTAGTTTTACAAGAAAAAACATTTGTAACTAAAAACGGGTATTTATTAGGAAGCACGTTTGCAAGGAATTTCAATATAAAAGTACGACAAACTAACATTATCAAATGCAGCTATACGAAGTTGATGAGGCTGTAATGGCTGTCATATATCTGTATACTATATGTTATGGAACATTTTGAACAAATTTAGACGAAATATAATACCACAGACATGGCATGGTTTAAAATAATTTACTGACTCAGTTAAGTTATTTCTGCTTCTTTTGGAAGAAAAACATTTCATTCAATAATGATTTACTTCACGTAGTGCAAAGTTTCGTAATTATGATGTGTCTGTCTAAGTGTTATATTTCATTATATATTTCTATAACAATGCTATAACCTAGAACGGACATCAACGTATCTATTAGGGCTGAGTAGTGTGTTTTTATAAATTACTTTAAACATAAAGTACTTATTTATCTTACGTGCTATGCCACTGATAATAACTAAGATATTGTGTTTATTTTTGTCATTAAAAATATAATTACCAACACGTGTGCACCTGTGACATGAATTATTTTTAAGAGCTATATTTGTCAAGAAAAATATATGTTGCGAATTCTATTATGAGAATAATAGAAATTACTTAAGCAGGAACGATGTTCAGTATATTGTCATTATTCTAAAACATTCTCGTGATTTAAGTTCACTTTTATTATATTGATACGCTATTCATTCACAAATTGAACTAGAAGGAAAACACATATGCTGTTATCTCTATGAATTCTGATCAATTAGCACGTAAATTTCTAAAATATCCACTGCAATACGAGGCACGCAGGCAACACGCAAAACACTCGTTGAGATGCCGACAAAGATACGTTGGGGCACTCAAAAAAGAAAGGAAGGGGGTTTTTTTTCTGTGGGATTATCTGCTGATTTGAGGGTTGGTAGAAATGGCATTTGAGCGGTCCGACCAATGACGTTGTTCAGAGCAATATTGTATCTTGACCGCAATAGCTTTGGTCTGCGCTTGCGCAGCACGACAGTTACTGCACTTCGTAACTGATATTCGGTATTTAAATTTCTAAATATATCCCTGTTATTAAGTACACAACTATTAATCATGCCTTTAAGTCAGTAGGACTTATTTCTTGTGAGAGAATAAAAACAACTGTAACTAAGTCCTTACTTTTTATAATGGTTTGGGACATTTATGCAGTAACATCATATAAATATAATCGACAATACAAACATTATTATGGTAGGCTCTAAGTCTTCGTACGCCAGTAGTTCAAATATGGAATCTTAAGAAAGTTACTGAAATATGCAAATAAATACAAAACTGAAATGCCTTGTTTGTCATGAATTTCCCGTATTCTGTACAAGCTGTTTTCAACTACTGACTGGATCACACTGTTATGGGTTTTGCTGTGCCTCGAATCTGGAGCCAATATAGTTATAGTTAAAAGGCGAAGAACAAACGTGAGATGTAAATATTTTTAAAAGTTTAGTTAGACCACATTCCATGTGGTTCTTTTAGTGTATGCCTACTAACTGGTCACATGTTTAATATTGTGTGCTGATACAATTATGTTCGTGTTCAGTTTTTTTCTTTCTGCACTATTTTATTTCATAGCAAAAATTATTTAATGAATTAAATACCAGTTTGTATAGATCATTACAAAATTGTAAATCTCTAAAATTAAGTAATTGCAAAATTATAAATCTCTAAAATTAAGTAAGTTTCACACAAATCCCCAATATATAGGTCAGCTTTAGCCATTGATTTTTACGTGTCACGTAACAGGAAAATCCGATTATGTAACTATAAGGATTTGTTCGAAATGTTTTATTGAGGAAGAGTACCAGAGATTTGCGAGATAAATTAATGGGATAGAAAGACGAAAGTTTCTGAGATCTGATGCAGATACTAAAATTAATTAGTTAGGCGGCAAGGGAACAGTCAAGAAGCAAGAGATTATACTTCGGAAGTATAAAGCGAAAACTTGTTCGGGAAACGACTACGCCTCAGTCTTAGCAAAATCTGTGTAATATAAATGTAACAATATCACGAAAGGTTAACGTTGCGAGATCTCAGGACAAAATCTCTCAATATGAGAGAATTCCTTGAAATTAAGTTAGCTACAAAAACGAGTTCACCCAAAACACTTATTTCAGAAAAGAAATTAGTGTACAGAAAATTTTATTCCTAAGGTAGAAATCATAGTTCAATCATTAAAATAATGTAATAACACTAGTATTATAAAATAAATTTATAATTTCTTGAAATCTAAAAAAGTGTTTAAAATAACTAGAATATATATTCAGTTGGCTATTCACGATTTCAAAGAACATATAGCTTTAAGTGGCTCATTGAAACAGTAACTAATAAAATATAAAATAGAATTATTTTTTTTAAAGTAAACCTGTTATAATATTTAAAATATTTTTTGACTATCTGTCTAGAATTCAAAGTATAATACTAAGCGAGACCAAAAGCGTTTATTAACATATTTAGATACATAAATAATAATGTGTTTGTTAAATTACTGTATTCCTAAAGTGGCAAAGAAGATGTACAACATTTACAAAGCCAGTTTACCGGAAATATTTTGTTCTGTTTTGTGGTTGGTATGTAGATAAAAAATAATAACTACTTAAATACAACACTTATAGTAATAGTATAGCACTTAAACGCTCCATTAAAATTTCTACCTTCGTTATTAAATTGAGACGTAGAGGGCAAAGCCAAAGGAAGCATGTGCTAGTACTGATAAACATTCATAAGTCAGTGAAGTGCGAGCATTATCAGAATTTTCCTGTAGAAGTACTCATTTTATAGACGTCTTTGATTTCTCTCTAGGCATCTTTAAATATTTACAATATCGGGCACATCCTCAAAGTTTAGAAATTTATAATAATGTTTGGCCTGTATAAGCCTTGGAAACGTAAAACAATACTCGTATCACTGTAAAGCTTATTTTGGTTAGTCAACAATGTAAACTTTTATAAGGCAATTTTTTAACAATGTGCTGTTCCTTAAACGTTTAAAATTTAGTTGCATACCGTATTAATGAGGTAACAGCAGTTGCATCAAAACTTATTCACCTCTAAAATATTCAGTAATTATAATAATATACAATAATTTGTCCTGTTCTTCCAAGTGTTGACACGACTAAAACAATTTTTGTAAGACTTTTATAAAGCAAAGAACAGACAAATACGTTTGACTCAAAAATTAACAATCGACACATAGCTGGTTGAAGCATAACGCCAACCAATTATGCAATCACCTCCTAACGTGTTTGAAAACGTAACACTTACTTATGCGGTTTTTGTCTGAAAACAATGGTCCGGGTCTTGGGAAGATTTAACCTATTTCTCCTTAGTTTCTGTGTAACTCACCGTCCCGTTTTAGTTTCGTACTTCTTTTTATGCTGGATTGGTTAAGAGGGCTATGTACCGGGTGTAATTTTCCGCGTTTAATGCGCGGAGACAGTGAAGCGATAAGGTTCAACTGTCCACACTCGACGGTAACAGCATCGCTTCTATTCGCTACGCGCCAAACTGGCGTGCAGTGTTGTCGTACTTGTCTTTTTCCTACGGGTCTTAAAGCGGCGACCCTAGAACATTATTAGATGAAAGCTTGTAGTAAAGACCAACGCATGCTTCTAACGTTGAGTTTTACAAATCCGGGTGATATTTTTCCAGTTACGGCAGTCTAAAAAAACAATTTTTATCAATTTTGAGGGGCCTTAAAACATGTTTATAATAAGCATGTTGCCTTTTTAAAATGATAGAAGCATAGTTTGAACTGTGTGTTCTTTTCGTAGATAAACATATTGTGAATAAGTTAAGGAGCTTCGCGTAGAATAGAAAAGGCGCAAACTACAACACCGTTCATGCGTCAGGAGCATAAGCCTCTTAACTCAATTGCAGCTTATCAAACGTTGCCGTAGGTCAGTGGCCAGTTCACATTAAAGCAATAAACCTCTTACATCCTGAGCCGTCCGTATCACTCTTCATGATGTAGCTGGATACACATAAGATTATATGTTCTCTTAGGCTCTTTGGCTATAAAGCCCTGGGTTCGTAACCCGAAGAGTTCCGCTACTGGTGAATGACGATGTGCCCGTTTAACTTAATATAGGTAAACATTACGGTGTCAGGTGAGATTCCGCAGTCAGTACTGACAGACTCACGCTCTTGGGGTGCGAATGACGATGGTGGTAGAACGTTATGAGACGAATGATATTAAATCCGGCGTAATTTACGATTGATTACTTAATTACTAGGGGTGCGGCTGAGTTATCCCTGTGGTCCGTTATACTGGTGGGTCCTAGGCGCACTGACCGTAGGCCCCATAATACATCAATGGTGAGAATGTCAACACCGGAAATAATATTGTGTCTCACTTCGCTACCTTACTGGTTCTCCCCTGGAAAACATGCTCGACCACGACCAAGGACTCGTCTCCCCCCACCCCCCCCCCCGGCCCATTCCACATGGGGATATCGGAACGACTACCAGCCAACCACAAGGCAAAATTATGTTGTCCGTGTAATGCGGGAGTACGCCTTCCCGTGCACGTGAATATATTATGTAAGAGGTTATATTAAATGTGCACAACCTTATAAATATAACGCAGTTGCTTCAGCTATTAAACTTACTAAACAAATACTAAACTATCCTTATATTTAAACATGAGGCCAGCGGAAGAAGTCAGGAAAGTATAGAAGATAGAGATGAAGATAGATAGGGATAGAGAGCTGGAGAGAGAGATAAGAGGGCGAGAAGTTCTCCTACACTTCTGTGGAACATATGTGGCGTCAGGGCGGGAAACACTCAAATATCCCTAGCCGGACATGAACTATGAAATTATAATTCACATACCTAATATTATGTCTTACTTATTTCATGTCACGTCTTTTGGTTCTACGTCGGTTATTATGATACCCAACGTAATGGTTGGTATGCCTGTATTTCAAAATTTACGGTTGTTATATTGATTGGGTAGTTTTATAAACTACGATAAGGCACATGACAGTTCTCTTCGTGTGAAATATTTGGGTGTGAAAATTGTTATCTTAACCTGAGCCCTTGCTTCTTGCTAGTCACATAAGTTCCACTTACTGAATTTTTAGCATTCTTGAATTTCTTACTTACTTTAAATGTAATACTAGAAATATAAAATACTCAAATATTTGTTTGATTAATTTTTTTCCTAACACAGCAGTAAATATATGAGAGCATTAATTTTTCCTAACACTGCAGTAAATATATGAGAGCAGAACCATTCAAAAAATGACAGAAAACATTATTGAGCACATGCTCTAATAATTTCTACCTAAGGAAACTTTAATCTGATACTATGTTTGATCCGTAGAGTAAGATAATTATAAGGAATATTAGATTATTATTCTTATAATAATTATCAGTGGGACAGCTAACTATTTTACATGTTGCATGAAACCGAAGCTGTAAAAATAGTTGCCTCTTTTATTATCTTCGAAAGAAGAATAATGTTAGAACACAAACATTGGAGTTGCGGGGAAAATATTCAGAACAATGAGTTAACTACCGAGTGACTCGCAAGAACAATTTTCGTTATGTTTCATTATCATATTTTAGTTTATAATAAAAGTGCCAGTTCATAATTAACATCACACCTACACTATCGAATTTTTTATATGAAAAAAGTGTAGGGAGCATCGTTATGTTGGATACAGATGTAGTGTTTGGTAACAAGTTAAATTAAATTCCTGTTGAGTTAAACAGAAATGCTAAATATATTTTGTGAAGTTCGTGTGATTTGACTTCTGCCCGTTTTTGTAAATGTAAAATATTACTTATAGAAATAAATTACTTCCATATTACAGAAGTGACAAAAATCAACAGCAATATAAAGAATTGATTAATGAGAAATGTATATAAAACGTGAATGAAAGGGACGTTTACGTCTTGAACGTAATAACATATTCGTAATCAGATCATTACATTGAACTTGGTTCGAAGACAGTAATGGTACAATGCAGTCTACTCACGCCACTCACAAGCTGGAAGTTTTCTTAAAGAAATACGGTTAACTTACAGAAGTTTGTTGGCGAAGCGGCAACCGTCCCTGAATTTTACCACCAATTAGCATAATGAGCATCTAGAAATTACTTTGCTTTCCAACATTGGCTCGCTACGGAAGGAAGGAGATGAATGCAAACAACTTTCTAAGTAAACATGGCGGAGTCTGGGGACATAACAATTTGCATTTTCTCGCCGAAAACTGCCCCAGTGTTTCTTTAACAAAACAGCTATCACAACCACGGTAGCAATACTAGCATACAAAGCAGATGAAACGCTTTGCCCAAAACTAAGCGTGAGTTAAGTTATTGATTGTAGTATTGTTGACAAATTTATAAAAAAACTACCTACGCTCTAGATTAAAAATATCTCGTTTAAGTAAATGTTATGTTTCAAATTTAAACCCCCAAAAAAATCGGTTCTCACTCTGTTCAATTTAAAATACGGCGAATTTGCACGAAAAAGATTCTAATAAATGTTTTGCTGTGAATTATGAAGTTACGCATAGCAAATTCTTTGATTGAAACTGTATTTTCAAGAGAGTTACAACAGCACTGGAAAAATTAAAGAACCTCCTATTTATTAAGTCATCCGCAGTCATAGATACACTGATTACAAATACAAGGAAATGAACTACTCTAACAACTTCAACTATTCTCATTCAATTGTCCTTCTCCTAGAGAATTCACTCCAGGAGATAATTAGGTTGACTTCTGTCGAAAATGTGACACAAAACATATTCTCATGACAAATTCCATATCTTCATATATAGCCACAAATGCTGCAATGTGCGATTCAAATGCGTTAATGAAAACACACAATTCCCACCTACCTTTTTGATCGCAATAGACGTCACTGTTGGAAGCTCAGTATGTTTGCTGATATCAAACACCGTGTGTGAAAATGTACACAGCAGACTGCTTACTGTAAACGGTGGATTTTGAAAATGGCAAGGAAATGTAATGAACAATATATAGAATGTTATTCGGTATTGTGCTTAAGGCCGCCGACTACCCCACGATTCAAATGCGTTGTAGAATTTTCGTAAACAGGTTATTTCTACGAAAATATTCCACGTGCACCTCCTGTGCCAACGTACGAAAAGAAAAACTTCAGACAAGGTCAGAACCTCATTGTTAAGACACCACTCTCATTAAAAATATTGCTTCTAAGTCCTTCAACGTGGCTAAAAACGGCCTTTTCAGACTGCCGCACTTCAAAATGCACTAACAGAATGGATGTGAAACTTAGGTTGCGACCTGCACTGAACTTAGTTGCAGACTTTCCACCAATAAAATTATATGGTCACCGCTTAGTGTCCCATAGTAAAAACCTTTCGGCGAGAACCTCGCGCGCTAGTTCAGCGCTTGGCTCGTTGAAGCGACTCGGCATTTGATGCGCGCTTCAAGGTCGATCTTACTGCTCCGTCGCTTTTGATCCTCTCACGCGCGGGTAGGCGGCACCCTTAACGCGCTCACTTATGTCGACATAATTCCTTCCATATATATTGACCTTAGAGGGCAAATAAGAATTACACAAAGATGCACGACCACTCAGCGTTCCAGATACAGTCTTCCTTAGATAAAACCAGTGGCCTGTGTTTCTTTGAGGCAGCATCCGGCTCGTTGACCATTTAAAAAAAGTCGTGTTCTCATCAGGAGAATATTTACCACTATGTCCACTAGGCCCGGGCCTAAGGCGCCACACTTTTATCCAGGAAAACATGTGAAGAATTTCTCATAAGTGTTTTTAAAAGTGTCAATATGGCGACGAGTAACAATTTTTTTGAATGACTTTACTTTTGGCATTGTAGACTTATGATGACTCTATTAGTTTTATCTGCTCTATGGCCAATATAACTATTTATTTCCTAATAAGTGATTTACAATTAAGCTGAATTATTATTGTGTTGTTACTATTATCAAACATAGCGAGAGGAGAGAGCAGAGTAATTTTAAATAATATGGTGTTTAAAACGGGAAAAGTACGCCAGTTAAAGAAGGGTGCCGACCAGAAGTTGCGGGGGCGCTTAGACTGACTGCGCCAAGAAGCTTAAATCCGCCCCTGGTTCTCATACAAAGATATTACGACCACACACTATATATTTAAAATCACAGCGGAACTGTCGTAAATTATCATATTCGCAAAGTTTCCATGTTCAAATCCAAACGCTTAATTTTTAAATTATTGAAGCTTCTGAGAAACAAGAAACTAAAAAATTAAAATAAGATGTAAAGATCATACAAACCTTCGAAAGTACATACACCAGATCAGCTCTTACCATGTTATGGTGTTTGAAGGCAAAAATTTAATACACTTGTTTGTTACAATTTTCAGCAAAATAAGTAACGTAATTTTTACACAATTTTCACAACTTTTAGTTTTCAGTGCCGTAAATAGTCAATTGAACTTTTGCGTACAGAACCAAACGGAACGTAAGCAATTTTTTATGTAAATAATATTACTAATCTACGCTGGAAATTTTTATTCATTTGCATGAATAAATGCGGGAGTCATAGAGTTTATTGCACTGATTTAAACATTTTGTATAAATTCTTCCCTTTCTAATTATTTCGTAGTAAACACAAAATAATTTTTGGTGGAAACCATATTTTACTGGTCACAACAAAATGATTTTGTGGTAACCTCGAAATAAAATTTCTCAGGTAGCTGTCCCAAAATATTTTTTTCCTTGTAGGTTTTCAGAATGAAAATGTAACTAAAAAAAATTAACTGATTTCAGATATTATTTTTTCAATATTTTCGTTGATATGAAGCTTTTCATTATTGGCACAGTTGACTAATTTATGAGATTGTTAATACATTTTCAGTATGAATTACTAATTATTTAATTATAAATCCTAGTTAAGAAGTGAAGCACTTAACGTAGCAATTCATTGCATTGAATTATGACATCACTTTTTTGTGTGTCGTGTCAATAATTGCGTTTGTAAAATTTATGTATAACAGCCTGCATTACAAACAGCAAGGCGGGTTCGAGGCATGCTGCTAATGGTGATGTGTAAGGAGAATATTAAGTCTTGTTCTTGAACTCCCTCTCCATCACAGTAAATATTCTTGTAGATATTAAAATGGGTAGAATGTCGCATTTATCAAATTTATTAGAATATTTTTAAGCATTATGAAGCTGTTGCTTTAAAATTGCCTGAAAAAAATTAAGTTATTTTCAGGTAAAGGTTGCGCTTTATTCTCATTTTGTAAACTTCCTAAATTATAATTTTCATTTACGGGTTTTTAAATGTAAACATAATTACTATGGATAAAGTACAAGAGGGGAAAATTAGCACTATAACTGAAAGAAACAATGGTGACGACCCAAAATATGCCAAAGTATTTTTTTCATAAAATTCAAGATGCCGTCTACATTCTACATTGCTAAAGCAAGCACTGTTGCAATTCCGTATAGGGTACAGACTGCGCACAAAACTACTACGTCAACATTCACTCTTTGATAAAGTGTCCCTATTTTCTTATTTCTATGCAGTAATGCTTGGATCTAACTGCACATATTAATGAAGTGGCAAACTTCACGTTATTATCTGTTACCGTTGTTTGCATCAATGACCGAACCAATTTGAAGTTTTGATGCTTGAGAAAGACAGGGTAGCCAACCCTGCTTGCCAGAAAGAAATAATTCAGCCTGAGCGTTTACAACACGACTTAATTTCCTACCGCAGCTGTGGTCTGTATAGGAGCAGCTCTTCTTTTAGCAGGGCCCAACTTACGTTAAAGATCTCTTCGTCGGGTAAAAATAACTAGCATTCACGAGTCTAAAGATCACTGCCAAAGAAACAGCCAAATCTACTATACAATAAGTTCGAAGTTTCCTGTAAACTGTATCAGAAGTGAAAACGAGATATTTTCAGTACATAACTTTAATTGTTGCAACTAAATCGTGAATGTAATGAAGAAAACTATCTACTCATTCTGTTTTACCTTGCCAACATTCTTTATAAATATGAAGTAAGTTTCAAAATAGTAAGACTAACTAACGCAATGAACCGAAATTCAGGAACAACTTACTTATAATATCAATTATTACACTGTACTCTTTATTAATATTCAATTATTAATACTCTTGGGCAGTAAGTTCGAAAGTTTTTTATTCAGCTGAAGCTAACTTATCAGCAGATGTGATATGTCAGTAACGCATAGTTCACCCTTGACTGTCACTCTTTCTGGAGTCATCTAAGAATTAAATAAATAGATTTTTAGTGTAAAGAAAGAAATTTTCTGTAACCTTTAAACGATTGTTGATACTATGTGGTAGCATTATCCCCTCAATGGTTTTGTACGACAGAATATTGCGAGCGTTCAACTGACCACTCATTAAAATTTACATGATTGATAATAACCGGAGAAACTGCTGCAAATAAATTCTGAGGAAAGAACGATTTATTCTTAATCGAA
This sequence comes from Medauroidea extradentata, assembly GCA_003012365.1. NCBI lineage: Eukaryota > Metazoa > Arthropoda > Insecta > Phasmatodea > Phasmatidae > Medauroidea > Medauroidea extradentata. The sequence goes on from PNEQ01025691.1 coordinate 123,006, forward strand.
CTATACGTTGCTGTATTTTTTTAAAACTAGCTGGTATTCACTTCTTCGTTCGCGGAGTTTTCACTTGAAAATTC
>PNEQ01025691.1:123179-166249 GCA_003012365.1 Medauroidea extradentata
TTTTCCCCCCCCCCCCCCCAACAGCATTTTTTCCCGGAGTACATTATATTATTTTGCTGAAACCTTCGTGGTTGCGCGCACAACTCACCTGATTTTTTTTCTTTCTGCCCCTCAACCCAATTTTGCCACCCTTCTTTTTTTTCGCAGAAACCTTTGTGGGCGCACACACAACTCGTTAACGGTTACTTTATTCAATTTTTTATTCAGTTTTTGTGCACCACTTTCTGCCCCTCCACACCATTTTGCATTACCCCCATCCCAAATTATTATTCTTTGGCAGAAACTTTCGCGGACTTAACCAATGGATGGCCAGTAAGTGTTTGTACTGTAGAGAAATGAAAATACCTTAAAAGGTAAGCGAATAATCAGTAATCTAGTCAGAGAAACATACTTGATATTATTATCATTCTAAAATCACGACACATAGGCCAATGGCGAAATTCTGGTTATAAAAGTCAGAAATTTTTCATTCTAGAAAGGGTTAGGTGAGAGGATTTTACGACCCTTCAACATCGAGGTCTTAAGAGCCAATTAGGGTGAAATGAGGTAAACGGAATACACAACATTCGTGCCACAGCAGTGATTCGAACCCAGGACCTCTAACCGTACACCGACGTCTAGCCGACTACGTTACGGAGGTCAACTTACAAGAAAGAGAAAACTTCAGAACCTCACAGACATTTCTGAGAATGTACAAGCAGTATGTTCCATGACAAGAGCAGAACGTGGGCGAACATCGGGAATGACAATACGTGTCAGATGAAGTCACGAGTTCCTAAATAGATGTCTAGATTCCCGACCAACTCCAAGATGTTCATTTTGCTGAGTGTAAAATTAAATCCAGCCTTGTTTATGGAGTGGTTTAGCGCCGTTGAACTACATTGTACACATTCATACGACCTAATGTCCCTGCGCTGTTTCTAAATTCCCCGCCGAAAAGAAGGGCTGTAATGAATAATAGTTTTAAGAACTTCAACTTGGGACGAAACAATGATGTCTCATCTCCCACTCAAACACATTTGTATGTTTTTAGTCGAACTGTTGTCTTTAGGTGATTTAATTAGGCAACAAAAAGGGTTGAATTTTTATTAATTTACTATTCGGCCTTTCCTTTTTTTTCAGTGAGACAAACTATTTTACCATAAAGTAAACATAATTTTTGAATTGGTACTTAACCGCGTAAAACATAATATTTTCTTTCTAAGCGCTTAGCGTGTCATGCTGTAGTTTTAACTAAATACAAGTTTTACTTTCCTCGACGATAAATTATTTTGTTACAATTTTACATAAGAATGTGATAATTATAGTATAGTGTGATGTAGAGTATACACATGTTTTATACACATATATTATCATAAGCAAAAGTAGTTGGTAATGAGTATGCTCGGAATTTTTGTAATTTAAGGTTTGGATAATTTTCACAACAATTGGGTGTATAACACTGCCTGACAGATTAGTATAATTATACATGATTTTACGAGTGTTGAGGTGGAATCACTGCATATTGACATGTTAAACTTAATGGTTGAGTAATAATACATTACTAAAACACATTACATGTTAGGGTTTTCATGCGTAACAATGTTTTTCCCGCAGACACAAGTTTCCGTAATTCTTAGTTCATTAAAGGTGAAGAAATATTGCAGATTATTTTGTATTCAAAAATAATAGCACTGATGACCTGCCAAGGGAAGTAAACAATTAAATAAGTCTGTCGCTAATATGTTAACAAAATATCAGATGACTTAAGGGTGTTCAAGTGCGATAAAATCATAATTTTCTATTTTTATGAAATATTGTTAGTTTTGTAGACGATACTCGTGAGCACATTTTACTCTTACGAAACAATTTTAGCTTTCATAGTTTTCTCATAACGGGGCGTCAAAGTCATAATTTGCATGTTTTGCTGTCATGCAAATAGTAAAAATCAATTGACTTACGTGCGTGAAATAATTAACAGTGAAATAACATACTATGGGCTACGTATTAAAACATTTTACGAAATCCCGCGAACTGTTTTTGTATTTTTAAAAAACTGCTGAATTTGCAACTCTTTTTTTCCGCACTTTTGCAATTATTATTTTTAATCAAAATATTACGTTGTGGGTTCTTTAATGTTTTATTGCATCGCTTAAGCGGTGTAAGTTCACAGTGAATTATTTTGTTTAAGTAGGTCAGTTGGTTTTCACTATTTGCATGGCAGTGTAACAAGCAAATTTTGACTTTGACATCCCGCTATGAGAAAACTATGAGAGCTAAAATTGTTTCGTAAGAGTAAACTATACTCACAAGTATCATCTACAATAGGTACTAACAATATTTCGTAAAAATATAAAAAATATAATTTTATCGCACTTGAACACTCTTAACGACTGAACTATGAAGAGCAACATTTACATTTGGAAATCAGGGGTTCGGTTTTGCTGTGGCACAAAAAATTAATACATTAATGTGTTCATAAAACATTACTTGAGGAAATAATAGCTATAGAGCAAATTATTTGAAATGTATTCATAAATTTTTGTTGGTTTAGTTACAGGAAAACAATTCAATGTCCAACGGACTCAATTTTGAAAATATATCATTACGTCGACTTTGTTTTAGCACAGTGTTTTAAACCAAGTAGATTCCAGGTACATACAACCATGTTTATGCCAAATTTCATTTTATTAATGAAAAATAGTAATAAGCAATCTTATTTATTCATTAATTCATTGGCGATAAAACTTGTATGAATATATTAAAAACACTTTTGCAGTATTATAACTTGATGAATTCTATGTGTGTAGTAAGTGAGTTAAAAACACGATAAACTTATGTTCGGTGATCATTTGTTTAACCTCGAGTGTCCACATAACCAGGCTTGTTTGTATGTGTGTTTCCAGGTAAACCCCTAATCTATATTATTTCTCATTATACGTTAGATACTCAAGAAAGTCTACAAAAGTGTAAACTTAAGAACAGTGTATCACGTCACAGAGGAAGTGCCTGGCCCTACAGCCCACAACAGGTCAGAGCTGCGTTTGGGCGAGCATGTTAGCTTGTAACACCTACACCTTATGCACATAAACGCTCTCTGTGGGATCTGTATACTCCCACAGATCGTGCAAACTGATTGATTGGATGTAGTAGGACGGGCAGCTCGCGAGGATTGGCAGACATGCGTAATTTACCGGAACAGCTCTGCATCTCTCACGATGGCCATACTGTACTTCTGAATGACACATCACTTGTACGCAAACACTGGCTGTGTAGGTCTTCCTTCACGCTTCGCTTTGTATTCTTGCTAGTCTTTATTCAAGTTTACTAATTGCTCGCAATCAATTTCTCTCAGAAATTTGAGCTAAGAACAGTTTCAAAATTACAACAATTACAATCACAATGAGCCGATATTATCTGGCGTACTAAAAAACATGAAAAATCTACTCATTCTCATAAGAGGCTGTCGGCATTGCATACATGACCTCTCGATTGTTAGTAATATGTCACACTGTAGTCAACAAACACATTCGGGTGTATGGTCTTACTTAATTTGTGTTCGTAGACTTTGTCTCTTCAACAATGAGGTCACGTGAGACGATTAAACGCAGATCTGCACAAGAACAGGAACTGGAAGCTATAACGACAATGGTCCTTTTTTAAGATACCAAACATACATCTGCCTGAAGCGATTTTCGGAATCGTGAAAAACCGAAATCAGAAAGGCTGGAGCTGGGTATCGATCCTTGGTCCTTCCTAATGCGATCCAATGCGTTAACTATTGCGCCATACTTTACGGTCGGATTTTTTATAAATTAGTTTTAATAACTGGCATTCCCTGCTATCATTATTCCCATTGTTTGTGGATGAATGTATGCATATGTTTATTTATGCAAACAATCGGGTCTAATTAGGAACGTACTATATTTGATTACTACGTATTATAAATGCTTTAAGTAAACCGTGAAATTTCGCAAAAATCGTTGAGAAACCTCAATACACCACTATATACACAAACTTTGTGTTTTACATATCCTATGTAGCAATTTACTAATACTATAAACTTGACTTTAGCTATTGAACGTTAGAATTGAGCAGGTCGAAGTTGCGAGTACATTGTGATGCCTTAGAGAGGTTGTTATAATACGCTGTACACTACTAAACACATTTTACTGAAATCTCTCTCTCTCACTCTCTCACTCTCTCTCTCTCTCTCTCTCTGATACACACGCGCACATCATACACACACTGGTATATATATACACATACATACATACATACATAGATACATACATACACAAACCAGATTAATTAAAAAAGTAAACTGTTTATATTAGTGACTAAATACTAATTATTTATGTGCAAAGGTGAGATGTTATTCATCATTAAGAGTAATAAACTTATGCGTATTCCGCTATATACTTAACACATTACGAATCATGAAATAGTTCTTAAATACATATTACTCTTCGATTAGATTATATTCACATGAAAAATCTTCTTCAAGTAAGTAAAGCTTTTAAAAATATACATAGAATTATTTTACATTTCATTTTTTCTTATTCGTTACAACTCCATAGACATTAGTTAAAATGAAGCTGCAAAACACATGTAGTAAGGGGGACCGAACATACTAACCCCCCCCCCTTTTTTTTCACACAAAAAAAATGATTACGTAATTATTTCACAAATGTCTTATCATTTTAATTTAACTGCGATTAATTTATAAACACGTTAAATTAAGGTTGCTTGTATGATTTGTAGTTGTAGTCCTTAAGTTTTTTTTCTTGGGCTTGTTATTTATATATGAACTTGGAAGGAACTGTAATTTCCTACACAATTTTTTTTTTAACGCGTTGCTGTGTTGGTAAAGGAATGATAATCCTAGAAGTTAGACATCTTGGTATCAGAAATCTTTCATATTTTGAAGGATCTGCATACTCTGGCGTTTGCTATCTGCCGGTACTGCACATAAAAAAGAAGCAGTTAAAGATAAATCAGCAGTGTCTTCTCCGTTACAGCAATATGAACTGCTGAAACAGTCTTGCTTCTTGTAAACTGAGCCAACTGTCGCTGAGCTCCAAAGACTAAAGAGCTTATTACCAGTTCTTTGCGGACTTCTTCATTAAACTTGTCTAAAGCTAAACTGTGGTATGACAATATTATACAGAGGTAATTTTACATCTAAGCTATTTAATTCTTCCCGATTGTTTTTAATTGACTCAACAAACTCAAGTCAGATGTCGAATGTCTTGTAACAGCTGGTTAAAACAACAGTTGCATGATATGAGCAGTCACAAAGAGTTTTGCGCCTTGCCTAAAATGTCCTATGCAACACCGACATTTTTAGTTATTTTGTCAAGGCTTCAATTAATCTATGGTGTTCACCTGAGACAGAAGAAAATAAATAATGATGTCTCTGAACTTCGTCAAAAGAGTCGTGAATTACTAGAATTGAAAAGGTGTTTTGAAAACACTGTAACGTTACCAGTTAATGAAGACAGCTAAATTGTAGGTAACTGTGTTTGTCTATTACTACATGACTTTCTTTGTTGTGTACAGACTTTGTTCTAATTTCAATTGGCTTATGTGTATCGCTCGATAGTTACAGTAGCCCGCCATAATACCTCATAACATGTGTTCTCTAAAGTTTCTCTGGCATCCTCATTTCGACCTGAACTGTCATCTCCAATCAACTGTAATTGTCTTCGTAATTCTAATATTCATGCATTAACAGAGGTAAAGCTTCCGCCCTTATGCACTGAAACTTCGTACATGCTTACTAACGAAATTCTGCATTCATTTTGATTTTCCGTTAATGAGCATTCTCTACTTCTGTTTAAAATCCATTCCATATGAAGGAAGACAGTATTAAACCAAATTTAGCTGATTGTGTAGTTCCTCCGTTGATTCATTATGGTACTTATTCGGAACAACAAAATTAAATTTCCTTCTTCACCTTACGACATAAGTTCCGGAGGACCAGTGTTCGAATATGATTAGATTGACATTCTAATCATTCTTTTTTAAGTAAGTAAATCATTTAGAAATATCCACAAAAGTAGTTTATTTTATTTTCCCTTAATTTTCCCATATAAATCTGAGGAGTCATACAATAGAAACGTCCATATTGTAAAAAAAAAAAAACATTGTTAGCAGCGCTACAAGCAGATGTGAATCGAACCGATCAAAACAGTCCGCGATTTTAATTGTCCAGTAAGGCAGGAAATTTAAAATAAATACGTATAGTAAAATAACGTATATTCTAAAAGCTGAAATGGGTTAATATATAAAAGTATATGATTATGTATAAATTTAAATATGTAATTGTACATTAATTAATATTTTTATGTATTAACATTTACATTCACTTGTAAATGAATGTACAGATAAATTTACATCTATATGCAGCTTACACAATATATTCGTTTAAAAATTTGTGTATGAATTTAAATAAATGTTTGCAAAAAAAGTTATATGTCAGTTAAATTTGTAAATATGTATAACATTATATATACAATTGTATATGAAATTATGTAAACAAAATATGTTGACATACACACAAATATAGCGTGTTATGAACATAATTCTAAAGGAGCATTATTTTATAGCCTAGTATGTTTACTACACTATTTAATATAAAAATACAGATGACAAATTAAATTGACTTAAAAATATGAGAAACTGTTTTAAAAACACCATACACTATTAATAAGTATTCATCAGCAATAATGTGTTATACAGTTCACCATTTACTCCAAATATTAAATTAAAATAGTAAAGAATAACCGGTATTTCTACCGTGTTCCAGTATAAGTACGATACATTTCTTTACAATTAACCAAATCGTTACTAAGATAATTGACAAAAGCAGAGTACATTTCCATTTTTAAAATATAGTAATCATATTGCATTACTTCTCCATAAAGTCATTTATTGTCTTTCTAAGTCAACCGTGGACTCTTTTCGTTCGGTTTAAGAAAATTTTGAAACATTAACTAATTGACCACACAGTTGCAGACGTTCATGTGAGAAGTGGAGAATGTACAGTACACTCAAGTGTTCAGTTGTTCAGCTCTAGTTGTCACACAATTAATTTTAAACATCCATTTTCACTGGTTTCCTGTCATTATCCATTATAGCGGACAATAAAGTCCTCAACACGCGTCCCTGTTGTACCTTCGAAGAAACCTTGCCTCATCTGATACGCTATTTCCCACTTTCTACTTCTGTTTATTGCCATACTTTTGACTTGACTGAGATGTTTTAATTAATTGATTGATATTTATAAGTCATTAAGTAATACACATGTTACAATAGACATCGCTTTTAGCATACAAATATACCTACAGTTGATTATAATGGGAATAGATTCCGATAAAGTGAAGCTGGGGGTATGCAGTCAGTCTATGCTTAGGAGTTCGGTGAGGGAAGAGTTATTTACTTCCGGAGGAGTTATTAGTGAAGGTCAAGGGTGTCGGAACATTTAGGAGGGTCTTTTAAGTGTTTGCGGAAGCGGCCATAGCCGGTCATGGGCGGGTGCCCAATTGCAAATTAACTATTAATCATAATTATTTTAACTTGAGATGTGTTGTTTGGGTTTTCTTTTATTTGTTACAATTCCAAGACATCATAAGTTGATACGGCGCTATAAAGTACAAGGAATAATTCTCAGGACTGGACAGTTACTAATAAAATTTTTAAACACGATGCTCCTCGGTTAGTGGGTATACCTTCCTGCCAGATTATTTCCAAGGCATAACTTCCTTTTTTTATTTATACTAACATTTTTATTTTGTAGTGATTGTTTCTGTCACGAACATTTAAAAAATATATTAAGTATCTTATGTCACAATTCCACGTGTGTGTGATCCGTTAATATGTATTACGTCATAGTCGAAGGCATCACACTTTAAATGTTTGGATGACAAATGCAAGTGTAATGGGAGACACAACAATTTGGTTACTTTGTGTGTACGAGCAATGTATACAATGATTTCCGTCATTGAAACCACAGAAAATGTCCGTAATATTCCAGATGCCAGAGCAATTCGTCTTGAGCGTTCAATACAATGTATCGCATGCAATAAGCTAGTATATACGCAGCAAACGGAACAAGATTGAAGGGATAGTTCTTCAACGACTATTAGCTGAAGCCCATTGACAATGAGTTAAAATGGCGACAAAAAATCTGGTTTCTTCAATAAATAAGTCGTACAATGTACTGGTGACGTGCTTGAGTAAGAGTTCCATTTTCCTCAATAATCTTAAATAAACAAGAAATAAAAGGCTTACAAACTGCAGAAAAGTGATACAAGAGCCAAATGTAACGTTTCAACATATGAGTTTAAAATTATTGTGACTGCGATTGTCAGAGGAACAGAAAGAGAATGTACTTAAAAACATTTTTTTTTTTAAATCTTTCTCTGGCCAAATATCGACCAACACTTACTCTGAACATAAAATATAAAAAATATGGACGTAGCAACATTAAAAATAACACAATGTATAAGTACGAATTTTAAAGCGAATATACCGTACTATTTTAATGAAGGGTTAACAGTGAAAGAAATTGACTTTCTACCTTTAAATTATTCAGTTTGTTTTAAGATTTTGGTCTCATAACGGAAAACAAAAAATCTGGTTACCAAATTTTCAGGACAAAATTTACATTGTAAAGTTAGTTTTTTTGGAAAGTTGTTGCACTATTTATCTGTTGATCCTGCAAGCAATAAAGATAGGTACATAAGTGGGCTTTACATATCGTCGACAGCGAGGTCATTATGGACGGTGACACAACTTGGTACAATGACAGGAGCTGGGAGAGGAGTCGGCCATGGCCTTTGTTAAGGAATCATCCTAGTATTAGCCTGAAGCGGTTGCGGAAACCATGTAAAACCGAAATCAGTACGGCTGGAGCTGGGGATCGAACCCGAGTCCTCCAAACCGTTGCGCCACCTCGCTCGATGAGAGCAATAAAATGTGAAACCGTATTTTGTCGTGAGGCTTGGCACACTGTTGCATGGGGGGCTGAAAATGTTGGCAGTAATGGGCGCTGAAGAGGAGTGATTGTACGACGTAACAGGAGGGGGAAAGAACGAATTCCTCGTCTTCTTCCACGAAGACTAGCTGCCACAAGCAACAAAAGACATCGTCTCGTGTTTCGCACCTGTGGTTGCCAGCCACGGACAGCACTTTGTAGCCCAGCCATCACTTAGTCCCAGAGAAACTGCTGACAAGAATACCTTCTACCGCGTCTCTAGACTTATTTCACCCTGGCACTCACTGGCACACTTGCGTCAATTACTCTATTACCTGATACTGCCTGGTGCCCCTATCACTTGTATCAGGTTCGACAGGTCCGCCAGCCCAACAACTTAAAAAAAAAAAATTGGATCACTGTGTATTTAAGAAAAATACAAAGAGCTCCTACTGACAGGCCAAAACCAAAACCAAACAAAAATATCGAAAAGAAATAAAACAATTATATAAAAATTACGTGAGACTAATTCAAATATGTAATATTTCTCACTACTTACAAATTCTTCTATTTTATTATGAAACAGACTTAGTTTAATCTCCTTTATTAAAAACTTTTGTAATTTAGCACGTAAGTTTTTATATATTTTATTGCTTGATCTGATCATTGTGTAGTATAACTGTATGTGGTCTACAATATGAACGACAAATTGTAAAACGGCCGTGGTGCTGGATTTTGCTCGTGTTAAATTAAATAAATATCTCGTCATGCGAGGCAAACTGTATGTGCCGAGTGAGGTGGCGCAGCGATATCACGTTGGTCTCGTATTCAGTAGGACCTGGGTTCAATCCCCGGCTACAGTTATACTGATTTCGGTTTTCCATGGTTTCCCGCAACCGCTTCAGGCGAATGCTGTCCAGTGTCTCAGTAAGCTTGGTTATTTATATGCCTACATGTAAATTACCAAATTGAGCTAACCTTTTGGCAGTCACTTTAAAAGCAAGAATGTGTTCCAACTGTAAGATATTAGAAGATATGCCAACAGTACATCTGACATTTCGTTTACTTAATTTGCTACCTCAGAAATTAGTTAACTGACTCTTCTCGTTAATGAGGTCTAATGGAATTGAGGAACCATTTGCGAGTAAACTTCGCATTACTCTCCTAGATGCTGGGTCAAACAATTTAAAAATTATTTTCCAGACCAAACATCTCACCCGCATTCTATTTTTATCATTTAAAATACTGCAATGTTTGGCAGAGTTCTGAAATAAATGATGTTATGCTGAAATTAATTTCTGATTACTTAAGTTAACAAACAGTTTATAAAAACCTACATTATGAATTATATGGTTTGTTTCGTAATTACAGACAAATGAAACACAGCATTTTACAGCATTTTTTTTTTTCGTACTACAAGGTAGCATGTAATGAGAGGATAGCCACAATTTATTTATTTTTTTTATTTTTAGATTTTACTGTATGAAACCATAAGCATTTAAAAACATTTGCATGCACGTAGCTATCGTTAAAAAATGAAATTATTTTGGTAGCCATGTAAAGAATTCATTATTTTTTTCGAAAACATTAAATACACACTTTAGACGTGGTCGAAATCTATCGTGACGTGGAGTATTGTGTGAGCATGATGCCTGTCATGCAGGCCTATGGGCGACTCCAACTATCGAACCTCCAATGAAAGGTCACCATCTCGTGTGCTGCTTGCAATTTCCGGATTACGAACAGCTCGTTTCCTCTGTCAGTATCCGTGTTCACCTCCCTCCCCTGTCCCATGTCGCGTCTCCTCATTGGCTTAATTGTTGGTCGTGTTTGGAAGGGTGACCAGGAAGCTGGTATTGCTATTATCTTCCGTTCATCAACCCAGTAGTCCGAGTCAGGTGGCTACTGTATGTGAGCACAAGCATTTGGCACTTACACAATTTAGGCATTTCACTTTAATGTGAACCTGTACAGCAGTCTGTGGTAATGTTTCTCCATTCAACCCATTAAAACCGTCCGTTACTTGTCATCAAGATGAGCATTATCATCTGGCTAATAAACAGTATGTATACATTTCTTAGTTTTTTGTAGCAGTTCTCTGATTTATTTATATAACATCTGCCCAAAACAAAACATGACGTCCGCTTCATCAAACGACGTCTCATTTAGTGGCGAAACGCCATATTGTTGGTCTGTACAAGTTAAGTCGTGTAGTGTATTTAATTTTTATTTCGGGAATCGATAGGGTAGTCTGTCACTAGTACGTAGCGGCATGTACTTCATGAATATTAATGAAATATGACCTGAAAAATTAAAGTATTTTTACATAATTTCGAGTAGCGAATAAGGGACACCTGATGAGTAACACGGTAACTTTTAAAACTGAAAGTATAACAATTATTGTAGTTCGGTATCTTAGTAACTAAGGAGTTAGATACTAGTAATGGCTTGAGGTTTTTGCAAAAAAAAAAAAACATTTAAAGTGATTTTATCTTAGGTATTGTAAAATAACTTAAATAAAAATTTATTTTCATAATATTGTTTCATTCTAAGCAAATACTGCTAGGTAAAACCGGTGAAATAATATCTTAAGGCAATAAGTTAAACATTTTTATTCTCTCCATTGTTGGTTATGACATGACATAAAACACCTGTTCTGTATCGGGCGTTTTGTAAATGTGATGAACTTCTAAATTCCTCACAAATGCACCGTGAGAACAGTTGCAGCTAACAGTTATGTTGTCTGGGCGCGTAAGAACTTTAAGCCGGAAAACACAATTGCCGCACTACCATGCATCATACTGTACGGTTTAACAACTTTTTGGTTTGTTGAGCTCCAATACTCTATAGGTTCCATAGATCCAGTGGGATTAAGTTACATCTGCGTACTATTTAAGGGCGTGTCTCTCGCAATTTTCATCACCATGTTTTCATTTTTATATTTGTACCAGTTCTTTATTTTCTTGTTTTAGACACAAAATGTGACCAATTTATTCTCTTATAAAAAGTTTTAACCTTTCATTGTTCTTGCATAATGGCTCGTTATAGCCAAAATTATCATGTTTTCGTTTCAAGGACGACACTAAAACCAACTCACTTGCCGAACTGAAAAAAATCACAGTGAATAATGTTGTTGTAAGGTAAAAATTCAGATATGTTTAACAACAAAATCAAATAGTTTTGTATTTAAAAATAAAATTATTAATTTTTTCAAATTTTTATTTTAAATTTTAGTATTTTGCTTCAGATACAAAAAAAATATTATTTTTTTTATGTACGTGACATTGTAACCTGCGACGTCTTTATCCACTATGATTTTTACTTTTTTTTTTTTTCATTTTGGTATACCAGTTGGTTTGTAGTCCTTAAAACGGAAACATGCAAATTTTGACTTTAACAAGCCATTGTGTGAAAACTATGAGAGATAAAAAAATTTAATAAGAGCCAAATGTAGTCACAATTTGTATCTAAAATAAGAAAAAAAAATGTCTGATACAATTTAAAAAAAAATATATAAGGTGATGAAAATTGCTGTATACCGCACCATTTTTAAGAGCCTGGCGTGTAGAACCATGTGTGCCGGGTGGAGGGGGGCATTAGATGTATGCGTGAGTGTCGCCTTTACTGTTCTTACACTTGTCACTCAGGAGCACACAACTCTTCAGCCAGTTGGGAGCCTCCTCAATGATTCAAATATGTATTTATGCTGCGCCGCCTTCAAAGTTCAAAATACCTAAGTCCGAAATCCCTTATTTATACTGCTCTTACAATAATAACCATTATTTGAAACCTTAACTTGAGTATATATCAAAAACTTGTCTCCCGGTTTTCTTAAAAATAGATTCAATTTACAAAACGTTTTTGTGTGCATGCGCCATTACAAGCGGACGTTGTGTTGCAAACAAAACCCCACAATAAAACAAAAACCAAAAAGGAAGGTAAGCCTGCAACAGCTGTTGTCAACAAACATATAACGAACAAACATTTTCGAAAATAAATATAGTCGCATCCCAAACGGCGACAAAAAACATAAAATAGAACAATAACAATATAAATTAATGTTGAGGTGGAATAAAGTCGCATGGAGAAAGACGACACAGAAGTAAAAATATGTACAGACTGAGGAACTATAGTAGACTGACTTTGTTTTTGGTTTTTCGTGTCCTCTTTCGGGATACGACTATATTCCTTTCCGAAATTGTATATATGTTATGTATTTATTAACAACAACGATTAGTGTTTTTTGGCTGGGGTTTATTCCAACACAGCAACACTCGCTCGTAGTTACTTATGTCCACAAAAACGTTTTATTTTATAATACCAATCCACTGCAGAAATCATTCACAGCTTTAAAAAATAGTTCGTACTGTATAGACTAATTATTCCTACATACAAAAATAATGCTGTGGTCCAGGTTAATTAGTTTACTAACGATAATATTATTCATTAAGTAATTGCCTGCAGCCATAAAGCATTTTGAACTGAAATATTTAATTAACGTAGTAAAAACTATTTTAAAAAATCTGTGGGACAGTTTTACGAGATCTGTTTTGTGTACGCTTAAAAAAATAATAAGACCCTCTACTACAATCTTCTGTAAAAGTTACTTAGTTATTTTTATATTCCTTTGATAGCATTAAATAATATTTAACAATAAAATTACCTAAAATTTTCGGTACATGACAAAAACGAATTTTCAATTTGCCTTGAGTGCACAGAACTGTATTTTTTTTTTTTTTTACAAAAACAAAAAGCCTTATCTAGCTGTAATAATCTCCTTTACTACATTACAGTTTATTTTATTGCTTTAGTAAATGAATTAACGATTTTTTTATTACTTGGTTCGTCACATGTACCTTGGCGTATTTTTTTTTATCATTTTTGATAGCTTACTCATTGGTGGAAACACGGCACTTTCCAATGTATTTATTTCAGCCTCCTAATAAGGCCGGAAATCTTATCGCTTTTTTTTCTGAATTTATACAGTTATTTAATTGTCTTTTGAACTATATTTTACTTATAAAATCCCACTATTTCAAAGCATGAAAATGTAATGTGAATGTAGTGTGTGCAGGTGGAATGTTGAGACACATCAGTGTCATATTTTAAATATTTTCGCTGGAAAATTTGTACGAGTGGAGTAAATGTCATATGATGAACATTTTATTTTATTTTTTTTAATTTATACGTACCTTTACTTACATTTTCACGTTAATACAGGAATGCAAGGAAATATATAGGTACAAAAAATCTGAAATGCTAAACTGAATGACTCAGTTTTGGTTAAGACGTGTGGTGTGTATTTTAGAGGAACTAAATATAAATGGCTGAGGTAAAGGAGTGCACGATTGCTCGGAGGTAATCGGCAAGTTCCGATTGGTTCCAGAAGGCTAGCTGCCAACCAATAAACGGTCCGCTGCTACAGCTAACCCCAGCCACAATTGTTAATAGGATCCAGTTCTCTCGTGTCTTCTTCCCACTTGGCAAGTGACAGCGCACACGCGAGATATATTTCCCTCCGCCTGAGTCTCTTTCTTTTGTTTCTAGGATGTTCCTCGCCCTACCCGCTCTTTTGGATTTTCCTGCTTTCTTTTATTTCGACTTCTTGCTGTCATATAACGGCAGAATTTTATCTCATTTCATACCACGAATTTCATTTGAACGTCAGATGTTTCCATTTTTTAAAAGATAAATTTCTGCGCTTCTTATGTGTCATGCTGTTATATTACGTAACGGCCCCGTGCTTTTTACGAGGACCACCAACTTAGCGAGAATATGTTATTTGACTTGACGTAGCGTCACTTACAAAAATTATTTTATGTTGGTTTCGATATGCTGTTACGGATGTGAGAATAAACAATTCACATAAACTCAGTTTCCCCTGTACATCAGTGTGTGCGTGTGTGCGTGTGTGTGCACTCTTTACCATGTCGATAATTCTGTCGAACATAAAGCAAACTGAACTATTTGGTGGGTATAAGTCACTATCAAATATTGCTGACTCGCAGAAAATCCGTACTTACATAAAGTACTAAACACGAGAAAATGGCAACAAAAAAACTAAAAAAAAAAAAAACCCTAAAAAACAAACAAAAAAGAGAAATGGCCGATGTCAACTAACGTACAAGTAGCCTAATTACGAAATATTATTATAGGCAGTACATAATGGTATTAAAAAAAAACGAAAATGAAAAGTCAAAACAGACAGGAAGTATCTTAAATTGTTCGTGTACCTGAAGACGTATATCATTGTCTTTGTTATATTAGTTATGTTATCTTTGCCTACAATCATTTCAGTCGCGGTGTTAATTTGTGTTGTCCTCGTGTTTGTCTGTCATTGTCGCCATTGCTATGCACCTTGTTAGATCCTTATGTGTTTTGACTTTCCTTTAAATTTTTTGTTCCCATTATCTCGACTATGATCCTATTTCGGAATTTCTTCTTTTCTTGTTGACTACAGCCTTTTCTAACTTATTTGGTTTGTTTACATCGTTGTTGCTCAGTTGCTCGTGTTTAGTCCTTTCACGTAACTGTGTGTTTATCTGCGCCTCAGCAGCACTCATTAGCAATGGCGTATATTCAAAAAAACAGTTCTGCTTGTGATACATTCGCATTGTAAAAATCATTCAACTATCACATCTATAATTTGCCTTTGAAATTCAGAAACGTATTGTTAATCACTTATATAAAAGTTATCTGTTTCTAATCGAATATATCTTAGTTTCCAATTAAAGTGAAGCCATTATAATTTTTAAAATAATTGCGAAATATTTTTGAAAAGAATCCGATACGTTATACATTCTCATCTTAGTGTTAACAGTTGGTGGTGAAATTTGCATAAGTAAAGAAACGCTGAACATAAAACAAAAAAAGTATTATCTGCGCGAGGTTTATTTGATGGCCCTTAAAACACAAGTTAAATATTATGCCTTTGTAATGTATTCGTCATGAAATAAAGGATGGTAGAATTTTGTAATAATAATTGGCTTGGAAGGAAATTTGTGTAGCCTGGAGTTGTCGCGAACTACAGAACCCTCTATTTCTGTTTCATCTTTAAATATTCATGAAAATCTTAGCATCATTCACGCAAGTGTAGAGAAGTACTCATTTCTTTGAACTAAAATGTACGACCTATTTAACAGACGCGTTAATGAAAATCGTGTCGGAGCAAAAATAACGTTATAAAATATGGAAACATAACATTTGACGTAATATGCTTTTAACTAAGCGAAACAGTTTGGTAATGCATCGTTGCAGTATTATGTCATAAAAAACACAGAGCGAGACAAGCCGAAAGGTAATTTTGGCGACCTGGTACGAATCTCCGAATGAAGTGTGTGTCCGAAAAATTAATTGCGAACTGGAGCCCAGAACAATTATTCTGTGTGTCAAATGTACGCAAATCGGAACCGAGGTGCTACTATCTCCTCGATTTAAACAAAGTACCATTTCATGTAGGTTTCTACGCAGAAGAATCGTCCTACCAGGTCTCCGAAGTGTGACTAGTGGAGAATGTTTTTAGAAGACAAAATAGACGGTCACATGTCAAGTGGTGTGGTTTCCCAGCTCGCTACAATTCGTTGGTTACTGGTGCGCAAATCGAGAAACGACTTAACAGAATACTGGAGGTACTTTTCTTCTCTGGTTTACTGCAGTTATGCGACACTTTGGCTAAATCAGTTGATTCTTCACTAGTTTTTAGCGACAACTTCTGCCGAGATAACGAGTACTTGGCAGAACACTTCGCGTGTGACTGCGAATATGGCAACGAGCTGTTCGCCGGTGTTGGCGACCACTTCGGCAGAGATGTCACCTTTGTCGGTGAGTGCGAGCACTTTAGTCATGGTAACGGGTCGCTCTTCTATTTTCACGAAATTTTCGGACGCGCCTGGGAATTCTTCGGCAGTTTATTCAAGTTTGCAATACGGCGGCATTAAACATGAGTGTACAAAAGTGTGGTTCCTAATAAACATTAAAAAATGCCTAATCGAACTTAAAGAGGTTATAGTTGAAATTATTTTTAATTAGGTAATAATGTAAGGGTATTGATGAGTAACTGCATGGTTTTGCAAAACCATGTCAGTAGCTTGGTGGTTACGGTAGGGGTCGGGTGCTGTCTGGCATAAGTAGATATTGTTATGTTCCCTTTGGTACAGGAGTCGGAGTGTAGAGCAATTTGGCGTCCCCTCCCCTCCCCCGGCCTTGTTGTGACGTCACGGCCCGGCCTCCATATTGGATGACCTTGACCTAGAACCCACCTTACAGGTGTCCAAAATGTCAAAAATCCTCAAAAATTTCCCAAAATTCACCCGAATTTTTTCCAAAATTCATTCAAATATTTTCCTTTTCTCCATAAAAATTTCCCTTTTTCCCTCGACTCATCAAAATTCCATTTGTGGATGTATCAAAATCAGCATGACACCAATGTCTTCTCAAAGCATCTGGATTACACATTTTTTTCGTGGGTCACTGATAATAAATATTACATAATCAATAAAAATAGTAAATAAAACTGCATTTTAAAAAATTTTATATTTA
This sequence comes from Medauroidea extradentata, assembly GCA_003012365.1. Lineage (NCBI taxonomy): Eukaryota > Metazoa > Arthropoda > Insecta > Phasmatodea > Phasmatidae > Medauroidea > Medauroidea extradentata. Next base: position 140,677 of record PNEQ01025691.1, read on the forward strand.
AATTTTTGAGAATTAAAAATTTTTAAAACCAATACTGGCATCTGCTAATGTCCAATGCTATCTTAGCAAAACCCATTCTTTTTTCAATACAATCAATCAGTTTTAAAAATCGATTTAAATAAAATGAATTTTTAATCTGAATATATAAAATGAAGTGTCCTGACACACTCACTCACTCATCAACGCACAGCCCAAACCGCTGGACCTAGAACCATCAAATGTTGAGGGAAGCTTCCACTTGCCCCGTAGGCACCCACTAAGAAAGGATATTTCGAAATTCGATAATTAGGGGGTGAAAAGGGGTGAAATGTGTTTTAAAAGAATCCTTGATGTCTCATTAACCAGGAATGCTATCAAAAATCTTTTAACTTCATAATTTAGCCCAAAGAAATGCATATTCGTACATTTTTCTATTTTGCGAAATTCGAAAATTAAGGGGGTGAAAGCCGTAAAATATGTTTTTATTAAGCCGTGATTTCTCCTAAACCATTTCAGATAATGAGGTTTTTTTTTAATTATACTTAAGTAAATATCTAAAAAGAATTTTTGCAATTTTTCGAAATTCGCCCTTGAAAGCTCTTAAAAAAATAAAATGTGTTTTTTAAGTAATCCCACTTATCTCCTAAACCAGTGGAAATATTGAAATGGTTTTTGCTTTAAAATAAATCTTACGTAAATATCATAACAGTGATTTCAGGATTTTTCGAAATTCGTCCTTGAAAACTGTTAAAAAAATAAAATGTGATTTCAAATAATCATCTGTACCGCTTATATCCGTTGAGTGTTGGAGATCATTTTTTGATAAGAATGAAGCTTATGTAAATATCTACAAATCAAATTCAGGTTTTTATGAAATTCGAAAATTAAGTAGGTGAAAATCAGTAAAATGTTACAGTCTCCCGAAAAAAGAGAATGATCACGGAGAAATAATTCAACAGTCGTTTCGTTTTGCCAACCTACTCATAAATATAACCTCTTTGAACTGTAGCCACTACATACGAAAGAATTATCACGGCATGCCTTTAATATACACTCCGGTATTGTATAAAGTTTGTGGTGTGGAAGGGGTGGGGTTACGGGTTCGTATCCCGTGCAAAACTTTGCAGTGGGAATTACTATGACATCATACGAGCATATTGCGCGCGCTCTTTACACTGAGCTAAGACAGTTAATTATAGTTCGCTGTTATTGAATACGCTAGCTCTTAAATGCCTTCATCACATATGTATCCAGAGTTACTATTTACAGTACATAATTTCACGCGGACAATGCCGCAGTCGGCCAGCTAGTTGATTATAAAACACAAGGGATAATTTCCTGTAGGCTCGAACACGCCACACACAAAACTGAATTATATCCAATAGATTTCCAACAAAATATTATCAGTTTCGAAGAAACAAAAATTAAAAAAACATTCTTAATTAAATTATTTTCTTTACAAATTATAATACACTCAAATTATTTCCTATAGTTCACCATCGAGTACATATCCTATTACTTATAGAGATAATGAAGGAATAACATCGCCTACACCTGTAAGAGCTTGTCCCATCCTAACAAGTGACTTCTACAATGGGCGAGTGCGATTCACTACCATCCTCGAATGATGGGATGTTAACTACCTCCTGGACCATGGTAGCTACATCACCGATGGCGACATAGGCTTCTTCGGCCCAAGACCTACCTAGTGTGAAATCATCTTCCGATCCTAGAACGACTTCTTCTGGTGCTCCAGCGACAACAGCAGTATCTTCTGATACCCTGCGGCACTGAAGCTGGCTGCATTAATACTACCCGAGCTAGCGAGATCTTCAACTTTGAGAACTGAAACCTTGACCATGTCATCTAAATCTCATCTATGTCGATACTGTGACAAGTCTTTTGCCTCCAGTTGTCATGACAGGCGTCATGAGATAAGTAAAACATGTTCTATGCAGAAGAGTTGGTCTTGGGATGTTTCAAGTGTGGGTACAAGTTCAAGTGTTGTGATACAGCTAACAATCGAGAAAAATACCTGCCGAGATGCATACAACGAACACGATAAAATTTGTAAAGCTAAAGCTACCACGCATGTACATGTTGCATATTTGTCTAATAAAAATGGATTCGTACTGAAATAATCGGCTTTCCTAGGTATTCTGAAGACATATGTTGCTACGAACATGACAGGTACAACGAAAGACATTTGTACATTAGTGAACAGTATGAAGAAAAAATTTAATACAGCAACTTACAGAAGAGATGGACGATCACGGACCTTTGAAATATAATATATGGCTGGAGTGTGATTACACTAAGCCAGATCCGAACGAAGGAACACATTGCAGGGAAGCTACTACAAAAGTGACCCCTTTATAACACTAACGAGATCAGAAACAGCATCGAAAGCTGTATACGAAAAATTTGTCGTGTGGACGAAGATATGGCAATGAAAGGTTCCGGATGGACCAAAGAGTATGGAAAGGAAAAAAGAGAGTTCTCTGCCAGGTTACACCTCTTTGCTTATTTCTGTTGTGTTTTCAGCTCACTAACTCTTTCGGAGGTACCAACCACGCAGCATGAAATTCTATCTGAAATAATGTGGCGTGCGTTGGCCATATTTGTTTACATCGTTAGCTGCAAGAGTGTACTAGTATCGCGATCTCGTCGTTGGTGGAAGTAAAAGTATTGGTAAAGATTATGCCGTATATTAAGTGTGTGTGTAAATTGTCGTTGTGACTTTTTTTTTAATTTGTAAGACTACGAAAAAAATTTATCTCGAACATACATCCCTGTACGTACCACACGCCCTTTACCACTCGGCTATCAGTACACGTTTGTAAGCGTATTGCTATGATCAGTGTATAAGTAATTTTTACGTTTATTTAAAATAAATTATTCATCTTTTCATCAGAATGGTCTGTTAAATATTTCTTTGAAACTTTATATTATACTGTAAAAATTTTTGTCTAGCATGTGTGAACTTTGTAAAGGAACGAAAAACCTTTGTATTATTACTACGCGAATTAATGGTTATCATATCATTTTATAAATTGAACATAATAAGTAATTTTACTCAATCAAACGTCGCACTAAATATAAGTTTGTTTTCACATTCCTAAATTAAAATTATGTTTACTCTCGTCTAATTTAAAATTTGTAACGGCTTTCACAAGTTTGACCAAAGACAGCAGTGTAATGTTTAGTCAGGAAGTCCAACTCAACGCCATAAATAATCGTTGGAGAATTTTCTGTATTTACAAAACACTTTAAAACCCTTCAATTTCAAAAAGTATCTTCTAATTAATTTACAACAGCATTAATATCGTTAAAATGCTTAAGTTGCAAATCAATACTTCCAACTTTGAATCACATGTTGACGTTGGTACAACAGGAATCGTTAGTCGTCAATAAGATAAGAATTTGCCCTATCTAGTGACAGGCCCATGGGATGGACCCTAGGTTCTGTAAATCATATTCAACAGCGAACAAATGTACTCGGCTCACTCCAGAAATAAACAGGGAATATTTTATGACAGCTTTTCCTGAATATGTTTGGTTGGTTATAGTCGAGCGTCACTTCGGCTAAATCAGAATATTCTTCGCTCATGATGACCACCTGTGTGTGTCTGTGTTTAGCTGGAGATGACGTCCTCTCGGACACAGATAATGTTCATAAGCTGTTCGCCATTGTTCGCAAACTGTTCGCTAATGTTCGCAAGCTGTTCGTCAATGCTTGCAATTTGTTCACCAATGTTCGCTTATGCTCGCAAGCTGTTCGCTAATGATTGCTGTTACTTCAGCTATGTTGGCCTTCATTTCGTCTATGTATGTCACAACTTCGGCTACATTCGCCAATGTTCGCCCCCACTTCGGCGATGTTAGCCACCACTTCGGCTACGTTCGCTACTACTTCGGCCATGTTCGCCACCACTTTGGCTATGTTCACTACAATTTCGGTCATGTTCGCCACCACTTCGGTAATGTCCGTCAACCCTTCGGTCATGTTCACTACAGCTTTGGCTATATTCGCCAATTACGCGATCACTGTGGGTATAAACATCACACGACGAACTGATTGCTGGTCTTGGTGAGCACTTCGATAGAGAGAGACAACAGCATCTTCGCTAGAGACTACAAGTACTTTGATCATGGTGATAAGTTTTTTTGCCCGTACATACACGAACTCAAAAATAGCGCTTAGATCAACATCAAGAATGACAGTATAATCTGTATCTCCATAAACACTACTCGAGCTAGCGAGATCTTCAATTTTGAAAACTGAAACCTTGTCCATGCCATCTAAATCTCATCGATGTCGATACTGTGACAAGTCTTTTAGTTCAAGTTGTCATGCCATGTGTCATTAGAGAAGTAAAACATGTTCTAAGAAGAGTTGGGTTTATTTAAGACTGTAATGCGACTGAAGCTACCATCTATGCCGCAGAGGTCTCCCTCCGAAGATACTGCTACTGCTGTTCGGATGTGTCCGCCATTTTTGAAAGTGGTCGAAGAAGACTGCAGACTAGTCGAAGAAGACTAAATCACAGATGAATTATTAATTTTTAAGTAATTGATTGATTTTATTGGCAGTCGATCGGGTATACCTATGTGAATGATAGGGTATGTACTCGATGCTGTACTATAGGATTTAACTTGAATGTATTATAATTAATAAAGAAAATTTATTTACTAACTGTAACTATTTTTTTAGGTTTTTCGGAAAATGTATTGGAAATCGATCGGGTATAACTCAGTTTTGTGTGAGAGGGCGATCGGGCCTATAAAAAATATCCTTTGCGCATTATAAAAATAATAAATTAATTTTAATGAAATCGAATTTTTTAAAAAATATTAATTTGTTTGGAAAACGATTGGGTTTTTCTAGGATGGTGGTAGACGTAAATAGATACAAATATTCGTTTTTTAAAAAATCCAATTTCTTAAAAACTATTTTTAAAAATTTTAATAATTGTTTTTATTGAAATTGTAATATTGATTATCAGTGAAGAATGAAAAAAATGTGTAATCCAGTCGCTTTGAGAAAACACTGGGTTCTTGCTGATTTTGAGACATCCATAAACGTAATTTTGATGAATCGAAAAAAAATAGGGAAACTTTGGGGGATTTTTGACTTTCTGCTAACCTCTACGGAGGGTTCAAGGTAAAGTTTAAAGGTCAAGGTCAAGTTTAAAGGTTACGGTCATCCAACATGGCGACCGGGGCCGTAACGACACAACATCGCGGGGGGCACCTCATAGCGCCACACTCTGATTCCTGCACCAAAAGGAACATAAATATACCACTTATTACTACTTTTAAAATTAATTTAGTGCCTGTATTACGTAACCATTTTGATAAATACATACAAGCGTTCCAATCAATACTTACTAAAAAAAATTTTACAATTTTGAAATTTGAAGCACGGTCAATACTGTCTGCGTCACGACAAGAAAAATAACATTTATACGTCGTGAATCTAAATATTTGGTATATTTTTTATGCGCCAGCAAATTGTGGATTCAGGATTCTTCCGAGTGTCATGGTGTCATGTGTTCTGTCTGACAATACTGCGAGCCTCTAGAAGCGCCGGAAGCGACGCCCACTTGCCATGCGAGGCGCCTTTCAGTAGCGCCAGCAGTCGCCTGGAAGTGATTAATCTCCTGCCTGCTCGCCATCCCCCTCCCCCCTCCTGCCCCTACCCACTTCAACCCTCGATACTAGTACCACCCCGGTTTAAACAGTTGACGTCTCGCTCGGCGGTGAAGCACACCAGCGCCATTAGCAAATAGGTTTCTGCCGCGATGAAAGTAGCGAGCAGGCTGCAGTCGAGCAAAATGCGGCGGCTCGCATCACAAGACGTTCGCCGTAATGAATGAACGTGGTCCTCGTCTAATGAAACACTTCTGTTAAGTTCTGCTTGATTTATTATTCGTGCACGTTCGTTGTGAGTCCGCCTTTGAAAAGTTCTAATTGCCATTGCTGTAGGAGTACGTCGATCAGTTTAATCTGAGTAATTGCTAGAGTATGACCTATCTAAGGATATACTTGATTCACCTTATTCGAGTGAATGAGAGAGCCAGAAAATATCGCTAAACACCGATCCTTGAGAAAGAAGGAAGCTTACAAAATAACAGACATATATTGTTGCCTCACAACGGCAGTAATGTTTACGAAAGGACCATGCGCTATAATACTTGCAAGGGCATCACAATATAGCATTAACAATATTATCTGTATACTTCTTCTTGCCAACTTCACAAAGGTGTGTAAGCATTTTAAACTTAACTAGCTAGTCTTGATTTCGATTAAATTTAAAGCATACTTCCACTGAACCACTGTGAAATGGTTACTATTTTATTTTCTCTTTGCAGGTTCCCGCATTAGAGTCAAGTCAATGTTTCCAATGCCCTGTTTAGTCTGGTTTAGGGCCTAACCTACAAACAAACATCCTCTTGTGATATTGCCAACAGCCCTCTACAGTACTGAATATACTGTCTCGCCTGTTCTGCGAGTATTGGACGCCTTTACGTATTAAACACCGGGTTACTCGTAGAAAGAAACCTTCAACTTAGCAATACGTCATACTAAATAAGACGACGATTGCAGTCAGAAAATCTCTCGAAAGGATTATTGTTGCTGTATAGTGGTGACTAATAATGATTCCAATGCTGAAATTAAATGCTATGAACGATTCGGGTTAAGCCGATTCAGTATACTTTGTGTACAGCGCGATATATAATCTTCAGAGAGGATGATTTATAGCGGGAAAATATAACTGTTTCCTGGGCTTCAACGCACGTTCAGTTTAACCAGATACTGGCTTTCGCTTGTACGTGAAGCTGTTGCCCTATTTGGCTGATCCAATAATAATCCCGCTGTTGTAATATTTTACGCCTATTATTGGTTTGTCGTGGTTGTGTCGGTACATCACCTAATCATGTGTGTCGTAATTCAATACAGCGTTTTCAAGGATATGTTGGCACAAAACTTTTTCGCGATATACCATCCTCTCTAATAATCTCATTTTTTCATTTGTTCATCTTTTGACACGTTTCGTTAGTAATTTTTTTTTTTTTTGTTTTTTCGTGAGTGCATTAAACGTAAATAAAATAATCGGCACCTAAATAGTAGTCTAATAATATCAAATCATTTAGCTAATAGTTAAAACAATTGTCAGGTAACTGACTGTGTTTGATAAAAAATTATTGTACTCTACGAAATACAATTATACGAAACGTAACTAACTACTGTTTGAAACTACGTTCACTCCGTCGATCAGAATTAACAAATAGGCCTTGAAGCTAACGCCACGACATGGATTGGATTACCTCATAGCAGTAAATTCAGTAACTGCATTACCGGTCTGGTAAACTCTGCTAACTGTTCGTGTTATTAGGTAACTACAGACTATTAACAACTGGCCTGTAATTGATATCCAGGCCCTGATGTAACCTTTGTATTGTGTTACAACGTAGTACATGTCGTGCTGATTAATATCGTGAAAATGGGACCTATTCGTGACGCTGTTTATGTGTGTATTAAACTCAACGAGGATTGAATTTTTCTCGTTATTTAATATTCAGATAATAGTTTCTTTGAAATTTTTCTTACATAAATTTTGATTTGGCTTCTGCAGAAAAGCACTTCAAGTTAAGCAGAAATCTTGTTCCCTAAAATTGTCACTAAATTTCAGACGTCTTTACATAATGACTAGAGACCGGAAAAATTCGCGGGTTATCTGAGCTGTAGGCTATCTTCCAAGAATATATGTGAAATCGTGCAGACAGCAGCTGTTTATTAGCTGCTCGCTGACACAGTGAAATGGGCCAGTATTCAACTACAGTTTTATTATTGGCTCGGCTACTTCCAGGAAGTGTCGAGTAAGTCAACGGCCAATTATGAACGTGATACAGGCATATAGTTGCTGGAACTGTAGCTTACTCCTAAAAGAAAACGCGAATTTTTCAGGTCTCTAATAATGACACTTAAGCTTTACTCAAAACATGTCTCAGAGATCTTGTGTGAACATAGTGTGATGATATTTTGAGTGATCATATTATGAACGTTCATGCACTGGAAGCTTTCGTACCTTATCTGGCTTTGTACTAAAGATATTATAGTTGTTTTTTTTTTTTTTTCGTGGAAAGAATTTTATGATGTCGATTAAGTTGAACATTTTAAGGGTTAATTGTCAAAATAACAGGCGTGTATATATATATATATATATATATATATATATATATATATATATATATATATATTACAGATTGGCTTTCTCATGCGTTGTGTTCATTACATTTTATATTCTCATCAAAAATGGTCGAAGGATGCAGAATGCTTGAAAGTAAAATAACTGGTTTTAAGGACATACTCATTTGTTTCTACATTTTAGCGATAAATTGTGTTACGCCTTAACGAGAGAAGATATAAAAAATCTGGCAGTTTTTTTTTTTTTTTTTTTTTTTTTTTTTAATCGTCTTCCCCGTGTTGGCTGATTTTTCAAGGCAGTAAATACTACGGTTTTATGAAATAAAGTACTTAACGAAATTCTGTTTTATTGACTTTTTAGTTGAAGCCGTACAATTTCTTGCTTTAAAAAAAAAATCGCTATTACTGGAAACACCATTTCAAACAAATCTGCCAGGCAGATTTGTGATATCTGCTCTTGTTTAAGTTTAAAATATAACTATCGCGAAAGTACTAGAAACTAAAGAACATGGCTTTAAACGTGTCCGTTGTACCCTGAACTGACCATGCGTAGTTCGGAACTTGTTTTACATCCGCCCGAAGGGAAGAACAACATTTAGTCCTTCCTACCTTCTGCAGTTTTGTTGATAAGCAGACGTAACTCTTAGACCCTATAAGGAAAATGGTCAAAGAATGACACATATATTTAAAGTGCTTATAAATATGTTTTCTGTTATTCAGTAAAAAGCTTCACAACTTTGTGGCAAATAGCACTTGTCGACATGTAAACATTGGCCTATAAAAATTAATAAGAGGCATATCGCTTCTACTGGTTATTAGTTACATTAATGTATACTTTGAAATGGATAACGTACATAGCGATAACGTACAAAACAGTTACTTTTTACTTTCAACCAAGAAGCTAGTCTATTAATAAATAATTAGTGGAGTAGTTTAAAGACAATGAAATCTACTCATAATACTTTCACAAAAATGATTATGTAATTAAGTGCAGGTCTAATATTTCCTGGTTGGTTGTAGTAACAGACGTTTCACCAACGGCCTTTTTAAAAAATATAGCAAAATCTGCAGAAGCAGTAAATTCAGTCGCTGATATGGCAGACATATGTTGTTAGACCAGGTTAAAACAGTGCAGAATATCGTTTTGTACTGGTATAATATACGTACGTAGCATTAAAATTGCGTACTAGTAATAATAATTTATTCCGTACTTGAATTATGTATTCTGGCGACATTTTTACTTGATAAACAGCTCTATACTTCTTGTTCAACACAAATATTACGATCCGACAGCGTATTTTCTGTGAACATACATTCAAACAGCCTACAACATATTATTTTTCTATTATGTACACATACGGGAGTCTGTTTACTTTTTACGCGCGCTTTCCTTCGTATCGTCTACTGGCAGCTATCTACCCTGTCCTCGAGCAGGGTAGATCTACGGGATCCGGCGACGGGATCGAGTTGAACATTTTGAAATATTGAGGGCCGGTAGACCTTTATCGTATGACGTTACCGACCTATCTACTTGCTATCGAGTGAATCCGAAGTAGTTTCCGTAAGCGCCTCAAATGTTTCAGTCGGCATCTTCAAGGTATCAAGGTAGGAATCTGTATAGATGGGCTCAGGAGTCCTGCTTGGGGTTGACTTTCCAGGCGGCCAATAGAGAGAGTCCAGTTCTCCAATGTGTTCCCGGGGTGACCAATAACTGTCAAGCTCTTATAATTGGCTACCACAACAGTCAATAGACACTTCTGACGTTATACAAGAGTATACTCAAAGTACGTGATGTTTGTTCCACCACATCTACAGTGTTTCGTAAATTTCAGAAAGGTGCATTAATTCAAATTGCAGGTATTTCGAAGCCAACTGAGGAAATAAAAATGTCAATTATAGAAAATAGTTTTCACCAACTTTTGAGAAAATATTTTGCACGAATGACGTAATTTATGGCATAACATCATGCATTGAATTTTTTTGCTTCCGACAAGAGAGATTACGCTACACAATTACGTCACTCTGTCATAATAATTTCTCGTTAATGACAAACCTGTTAACTAATATCACTAATTTTTATTTTTTTCCTTATTAACTTACAAAATCTTGGAGATTTCAGCGAATATTCTGAGTGAATTCAAATGTTTCCCGCCCTCTAAATTAATATAACAGCTAAGATTTTTGATTGCTATTCAGAATCTGATAATTGAATTACTATTGTACAAACATTTGTGAATATAAGGATTTACAAACAATTTTTTTTTTGCGTTTATATTTGTTTTTTAAACCGCTTATGCAGTCTTAATGTAAGGAGTATATATTCGTTACACATAGTGAGTTAAGAGGCAAATCAACTAATGATTTACAATACTATTTATTGTAATAAATTTGTGGATTGATGATATCGAATTTAAATAAATAATATAACACTCGCCGTGCTTTATAAACGACAGTTTATTCGTTTTGATGAATGTTCTTAACATTTCATTAAGTCTGCAAATATCAAGTTTTCAGTAATTTTCAATTTCGTTGTTAGTTTGAAATATAATCATTTATACTTGCATAACTAATTTAATTTATTTCCTCCAATGTAGTCAATGGATTTCTAGTTCGAGTAAGTTACAAAAATGCAGCTATTATAGCAATACCAAACAGTATTTTTTTCAGATAATCGTAAGGCATAAGTTAATACAATATTTGCAGACCAGCGATTTCTGAAAGGAATTGTGTACAATGTGCAATGAGTTAGCGTAGAGTGGAATTGCCAACTATAAACGGTATAAGAGTATTCTCAGACCCTTAACATTGTCTCATTTGTATCAGCTTTGTGATGAAGAAGAATCATACAACTAGTATTTGTTTCAATTTGTTTCAACAGACTTATAGTTTTAGCTTAACGATTTACTAGTTATCGGTAGTGGTATTTACTAAGCCTTTCCTATTGTGGCAATAGTAGCCTACGTGATCCACATAGTTATTCTCTATATAGTAATTTTTTTTAAATGAACTAAATTCAATAATACTTGTGTGTCAATAGCTATTCACTGATAAATCTACACTCTGAAAATTGCTTCACTGAAATAAACCACAGCGTATTAAATTAACTCACGAACCGCTAACAGAATCTCAAAATTACATTGTGAAGCACAGACGTTGACATTTGTCTACAAAAGCTTTTCCAAAATACGCGAATTTACCAAAAAAAGAAAGTTTACATAACTCTAATTTGTAAATATCCTGACTGTACTCAAATGCAAATAATAGTTACAAAATGCACTCAAGTATTTCTGTAAACAAGTCATCAAATTTTTTTTTCAGTTAAGTATCTAGAAAGTGATTACTGTAGAGCTGAAGGGTTAGCTACGAGTTATAGCAGCATCTGGACTCTGGTCTTGTTAAGACAGGTCGCACTGCCTCGGGGAATTTTCGTATGAAACATTGCACTAGTCCAATCAACAAGCAGTGGCTTATTCTTTGAAACTTCAGCACGTAGCGTTTACCTGAAAGAAATCGACAATTAGCCTATACTGAATATAATTTTAAGGACCGAAGATGTCCCTGAATATTTGGTTTACTTGTAATCCTTAAAGTGAAATTCATATGGCAAAATACTGATAAGTGACATTACGTTTGCTAATTGTCATGCTCCCGCACGCGTTTTCCTTTCGATGGTTTACAGGCAAAGAAAATAAACGTAAAAAAAATGACAGTATCTTGAAAAAAATTTAATAGGAAATGAATATCACATTTAATCGATGATTTCGTTTGTTTAAATATGTTCATGGATCTAGATGTCACTCTCCAACTATAAGTATGTTTTCCATTCTAGTGCATAAATACAGATAAGTTCCCACAGAAGAAACCTTGGAAGTTGGTAATTCGTTATTGTACTTGCCAACACCGTACAGCGAACAGTACTGTCTTTAATGGCATTGATAACTTTTTTTAATTCGTTATCTTATTTTAGTAACATTTATGTAAAACGATTAATTTCATGATGTTAAAGTAATAACAGATTTATTTCAGTAACTTAAATTTGACTGTTGAATATATTTCAACGAACTTATAAATGAAATTAATTTAAGCATTATTTTTATATTAAAATTTACTTGTTTGTATTTTTTCAAAGTGCATTTTGTTGTTATTAAAATAAATTTTGCAGGAAGAATACTATGTATTTAAATAATTATAATTAAGAAGCTAGGTTACGAATAAAATATATAATGTACCATACCTATAAAAAATACGTCAACAATTCTAATATATCTACTTTTAAAATACGGATATGGTTTTAAATAAAATTATTATTATTGTTCTTACAAATGTTGGTATTCAAATGTTTGAAAACGAGAGATTGTGACGCGTAACCAGTTTGATGTCTGCAGCGTATTTCGCAATCCCGAAAGGAATTCAAAATTTTATTTGGTTGGCGCCACGTCAAAGTGCAGCAGCGTCTCTGAAAAGGAAAACTTTTCTCATTTCACGCCCGTGTTCAGATTCATGAATAATTTAATGAAACGAGTAGGAGAAATTTTCAAATTCAATTTCAGTGTGGTAGTTACCGACCACAATATTCGCTGGCACTGGCGACATAAAATCTGCTTACACAAAACACTCTGAAAGCATTAAAGTAAATTATGTCCAGCAAAACAAAAACTTCAAAAAATAGAAACTTTTCATTTCACTTTTACGTAGTAAAAAAAAAAACCTCAAATGTGATCAACATTACTCTTTTGAAAACTTTTCGCTATGACTTTCGTATGTGAAAGGACTGACTAAATTAATGATGTGTAGATATGGGTGCCAAAACTATGTCAATACTCTCTGATACATATCGGTAAATTGCGTATTTGGACGCGAAAAAACCGCATATGAGTGATATAAGATAATTTTCAATAGCCTGTAAAAGTATATCTGACCTGACAATAAGTTCGAAACATTTTTATCCACTTCAATGCATGTCGCCCGTGTCAGTTATATATTTAAAAATAGACAACTACTATAGCCTACGTATGTTGAAGAACTCAGGAAAAATATAATTTTAAATGAAATCCCTTTTATTTAGATACAGAAAAGTATAAACGTAACACAACGATGAATTTAGAAAATTTACGTAGGACATAATATGGCAGAAAAATAAATAACGTATGTATAAACTTAGACATTACATACGGCTTAAAATAAGTGTTAACTAAATATTGCGTACAGGTATTCACATCCATGGCAGAAGAGCAGTATGTAAATGAACACGTATTTATCCGAAAAAGTTATGATCGTAGCCTAGCAAACATAGACTCAGTTGAAGTCTTAAAGCACTAAAACAGTTTTGCATATTTGTGATGATGACTTCATAGTGCGTGAGTTGGCAACAAACCGTAATTTAAAGTCGTCATATCTAGAGATTAATCATTTAAGTATTGTTGCAAAATACGTTCGACGCTCTATACGTAACCGGGTTCTTAAGTGATTTAAGTCTTCGTTGTAATGTGAACAAAAATTATTATTACAATTTTTTCTTTTAATTTTCACTTAGGACGTAGTAACACCTAAACTCTACTTTTATATGTGGATGCAGTTAAGTGAATCTGGTGAATACATCATACACACACACATTGTGTGTGTGTGTGTATATATATATATATATATATATATATATATGCACACTCTTTTCTTCTTCACAAATTATAGAAACAATAAATTTACTCCGTTGCTATTTCAGTCCTCCTATTTACATGTGCGTGTCTGAAAACGTCAAATTAGTTTCTACTTTCTATTGGATGCTATATATTATTTCCGCTGTAAGTTCCTCGTGCGGTTTTATTTCAGCGTTGTTGTTGGTGTCTGTGAGCTAACGGTGGAGCGCACGCTCAACCCACTACCTCAGTTGATCCCTACCCAAGTTCTCAGTCGCTTCAAGGCACTCCAACACTGCCTTAATTCACCGCAAGCCTCGCACCGGTATCCTTCACTAAGCCGGCACTCACCGGGCTTCTCTGACGTCATAGTCGCGCTCGTCGCCGCTAACTCCATCGCCAACTCGCTCGCAGTCGGGTTTTCCGTTCACAACTACCAGCTCCCGTCTCTGAACGCACAATCCGACCTTTTACATTCGAGGCTATTTCTGGATAGCTACTCCAGCGACTACATCGGCATCGAAAGTTATTTGTTGTTTCACTTCCTCTGTGACGCGGGCACGCGCCGCATGGGCAGATTGCTTTTCTAGCCTATATTGTAGCGAATATCGTATAACGACAATATGGAATAGTATGTTAGTAAAAAAAATCTCGAGACATATTATTTGATACAAGATTCCGCCGATAGGATCTCTGCTACTTCTGCAATGATAGATTGTTCTTTGAACTTGAATTTTGCATGTACATTAATTATAAACGTAATTGTAATATGACTGTATAGTAATACACACTAGGTATTTTTTAAATTAGTTCGATAAGTAAGGCTATCAAATATTAATAGTATGCGTAGTTTGTTTTTTTTTTTTTATGAAAAATTACTAAGTCAAGTGCCTAGTACAAGCAGTATGTTATAAAGTTGGGTTTTAACATCCGATTAGTTGCATAGTAATAAGTTGTTGATTTTTTTTTTTTTTTTTTTTTGCGTGCAGCAACACCTTCTCGTAATATTATCACAAGAGAAAGTTAGTTTCTGAATTTAATAATTGTCAATTGCGTTAAACATGATTTTAAATTTTGTTAGTATTTTCAGCTCACGCCATTAGTAACACGTTTTGTGCTTCAGCAATTTTAAAATACTGAAATTTGCTATATTTAGGGCCCGGTGGTTTTCGCGATAAGATTTTTGCCTCACTTTGTTTCAGTGCCTTACGTGCACACCTACATCTCTGTGGTCAGTGATTGGATGCCGTAACACCCAGCGTGTGGAGGTTAAACCCGCAAATCACAGACGTGATGTGTCACAGTTATCCGTGTACTGATTGGTACAGTCAAATTAATAACGACTTTGCACAAAAACACTCTGTCAATAGCCATGAAGTTGAGCTGTAGGTGTGCACGTAAGGCACTGAAACAAAGTGGGGCAAAAGTCTTTTCGCGAAAACTACCGGACCCATGCTATATTGTCCTGAAACCTTCCTACCAAACTGACAACTTGCAAGCCACGCACTAGGTACAGACAATATCTCTTGCCAGGGGGAGGGGATGGCTGGGGGAGAAGAGCATAGCCTATAGTTTGTAAGACCTTCGAAGTGTTTACCTGTAAAGCTAGCAACGTTGCGTTTCTTGCGTGAAAATAGTATAAAATTTAATCATATAATTTAGCTAAACAACGTCACTTTTTATTTCAAAATGATACATCTTAGTCAAAAAAGTATGAGTTCCTCCGTAATAAATTTCTCAGTTGGTATTTATATGGCACACACTTTCCTGTTGTTCTGTTACACTGTAGTGGTTCACATGTATTATTATGTTAGTTTAGTGGTTTGTACAGCAAAGGATTTTGGAAACGACGTTCATAAAATATAGCATACTTAAAAGTTTGGGTCTTGAAACTCGATTCATTTACTGCATTTAAATTCACGTATTTCTGAAAAGATATACATATGTATTTACTTTGAAGGGTACATTCATTATCTTATTTGATTTCCTCAAAATTACTGACAAAAGGTTAACATTGGCAAATACTTTACCAATGATATATCTCTAGAAATATTAAATATATTTTTTTTTAGTAACGGTACGTTTCAAATCGTGACATTTTTCCTGAAGAGTCTGTACTGTGATTTAAAAGTCAAAATAAACACATGACGATAGTTTTACAAAGTTATCTTTACACAGAAAAAAAAACAATGTAGTAAATTGTAATTTTTCAAAATATAGGCTAGTAGCTTATCCTACATTAGTTATAAGGGATAGAACGCTTGTAAATACGGGAACATGGTAAGAAAGCATCAATGAAATAGACGAGCCACAGAACAGTATCACAGAGCAGCTCACAGACCTCAATAATCTAAGCGCAGGGAGATATTTGTCTAGAGGAGTTACAGCTGCCACGTTGTCGGATGTCCAATAAGAATTAACCTGAAAAATTCACGATATTTTTTGGTGACAGCCTAGGATCCACTGCCCTGTACATACCAGACGAGCCTCTAAATTACGTCATTAACATGCGTGACATTTTCTTGTGATGTTGGTCACTCTGACAGGGGACTTTTGGACAAAAGCATTCTCCCGCCAGACAACAGACATTTTCGGCCAACGGCCTGCAGCAATTTGTAGCCCAGTCTGCTGCCAGAAAATAACGCGAAATGTGTACGTATCTACCAATAAGTCGTGCAGTCGCATCTTTCTGTAAAACAACTACCGTGGAAACGTACTTTCCTGTAGCGCCGTTAGATTTGGATGCAGCTCTTGGAAACCAGTTGTTGCGGACGGACTGCGTGGCATTTTACCAACCCTTATAACTTCCTTATTCTAGCTTAGGTCAGTTAAGGGCGTTGGAACCGTAAAAATTATTATTTTTTTACGTTTCTGCCGAACACTGTTCCCCTTTCACACATCAGGTAATGTCATTTCCCCAAATAAAAAAAAAATAAACCCCATTAATGTTGTATAATCATTCATCAAAGTCATAAAATGGCAGTTGCACTGTATAGTAAATTAAAATATGTAATTAACTTGCAGAAACAATATAATTAATATCAGTACTATATGCTATGAGGTACTTCTAAACACCTTTGTAATTTCTGTGATTGCAAAGGGATTCAGTTTTGTATTATTTTAAAACTTATAACTATAACTAAATTGTTGATAAATTTGAGTTTAAGTTGTTACTGATATTTTCAAAACTAACTGTTGTCAAACATGTCTTTAAAAAAATGCATTGATACACTGATTTTCAGTTTCTATAATTTTGATTTCATAAGTTAATTAATTTTTTTTCTCTACACCGCAACGGCCATTTTGTGACTTTGATGAGTGATTATGCACAATCTATGAGGCCGATTTTTTTAATCGGGAAAAGTACTTGTTTTCTGATGTGTAATAATAGCTAAACAGTGTCTGGCACAATTATAAGAAAATTAATTTTCGAGGTAATCGTATATCAAATTATTGCATGTAATAACTTATTACACCTGAAATTTAGACATTGGAACTGTCTTGCAAAGGCGTGTAATCAAATAGACGTATTGTAATGATGCGGTTTAGACTAATTTTTATCACTGAATGTTTGAAACGCGGATCTTGTAAACGTCGGATGCATATAGTACGGTAAAGTGGATGCATTCTGTGGTGAAGGAAACTATAGCGTTACAATAAAACCCTCAATCTTATGGCAATTTTCGCCAAGTTTTGTATAAAAAAAAACGCAAATCCGTGTAACCCCACCGACAATTGAACCTGGATTTCTCTAGTCGAATGAGTGCATCATAACTATTACACAAAGCAGACAATCCATGCAGAAATGACATTAGTGATGTTACAAAACGAATATGTTAGTGAGTAGATAGTAGACATCACTAGTAAAAATTGCACAAACATTGTAATAAATGTGTTACTGACTTATTAATGCAGAGAATAAACACTGTAGTTTGAAAAACAGTTACATTTTGACGTAAATAGTAGTCAAGCAGCATAACATCATATTAATTTAATCTGTCACCGTTGTGACAGCAATAATGTAAATTTAAGAATATGGGTTTGGAAAATGCTTAAATATATAATAAATGAAAAGCTATAAAATTATTACACTTTTTTAATGATAAGCAATGTAAATTACATACAGTACGTGCATTTGATTCACAGTCCAGCCTTCCAGTCGCTTTCCTTGCTGTCAAATTTCTGTGTATCTTCTTAAGTTGTTCGTATGTCCAAGGCATGCATCTACTAGGCAAGTCTCCTTGACGTATATTACGATTGTGTGAATTTTATTAACGTTAAATAATAACAGTTTTTTAGTACCTAAACTCACTTGTAGTATTTTTGATCTGTTTATTTGGATGAAATCAACATCCTACATGTACCTGAGTACCCAATTAATTAATAAACTAAAGATTGATTTCACCCACACACCAGTATTACATAGAGCAAGTTGTAAACAGATAAAATTAAATAATTTATTGTTGTTTGAGTTTACCTGTGAAACTCGTTGATGATTGAGTTTCTAAATTTGTAATACGTTTAAATATTAAAAATCAGATCGAAGAAAATTAAACTATGTGTAGTAAGCATAATTGTAGGCTTACTAGTTAAACTGTACAGGCAGTCGAAAAGTGCCGATTGAGTAAATTTTAAGATTCAAGTGCTATATTTACTTATTCCTCATATATATCCGCCGTACGGTAACTTGAGAATTTATTGAAGCCCTGCTTATAGCTTGTACCTTTCTTCAGACCAACCACGTACCCTTCCGCTAAAAGTCAACAATAACGTTGCCATGGGAAATGCAATGTAACTGCCACACGGCAATGTTACTGTATGAAATCTGTCAAATAGGCATGTCATTAATGGAAATAATACGTTAGATAGATTATATTTCAGTATGTGACTCAATATTTGTGGCGGTCGCTCCTCTATGTTCAACAATTCAAATAATGAAAGTAAATGATATAAATATTGCAAGGCAATTTGTTCAAACTAATACTTTCAGAATAGTGTCAACACAATATCTATGAAAATCGATACAAATGATTTAAACATTTTCCAACGATATCTGGACACTATTCAGCCGCATAAAAATTTATGTATTGTAAATATTGATTCTTAAGTATTATAACTGTAAAATGATAAAATTTATCTATTCTAAAAGCTATCAAATAAGATAATACGACAAAAATACAGGTATACTATATCTAAAATGTAGTATCAGAATGGTCCTGAAAATAGTTTCTTTTAATTTCAGATCTACGTCAAGAAATATAAATTCATATATTGTACCACAAAGAGTTAGACTTGAGAATCTAATAGAGCAAAACATGTTTCGGAAAAGAAAAAAATGTTGTGCTGGCGACATATGTCTGTAAAATAACACCATTATTATAACAGGCACCGTAAAGTGAACATAAATCGTTAATGCCACACGCACACACTTTCCAGACAGTCCGGAGACAACTGTAACAAAATAACAGCAATTTGCAAGCTAGTCAGAAGAAAAACATAGAAAAAAATGTTCACTCCGACTCGCAAAAGGTTTTGTGTAGATTTAAAAATATTAACCAAATTGACTTCTACTTTAAAAATATATTCGCAACATTTTTGTATTACGTAAGTACTTTGTCATTGCTACCTGATGTCATAACAAAACAAAATTAATTTATGTTATGTAACCAATTATGTGTCCTTGTAACTGAAACTTTAGTTCACAATTCCACACTAATTAATATTTAGTCACTTTCAGAAAATTGAATGCAAACACAAACGCACGCTGTGTGCAGCGATGGCTGACGGTCGTGCTCTTAGTCAACGTACGTTGTCGTGTATTGTTAATCCGCAGTCATCTACTACGTCACATCTTAAAACTATGACGTTTATTGTCATGTTACGATAAATGTATGTATTCTTTTCATTAATTTTTTTCTTAAACTAAACATACGTACATGATTTCATTCAACGATTTTCCGCATTTTAACAGTTTCACATATAACAATTTCTACATCATCGCCAACCTTCCTACAACTATCGTATCACAGACATGTTCGTTAACTTATTTTTAAAATAAATATTAAAAACTATGTTTATGCTCGTGGGCTCGTAATAATAAATAATTACTTAAAATATTTTTCTCGTCATATTGATTTTTTGTTAACATTGTTGCATGGTATTAACTGAAGTATTCCTAGTGATTTTTATATGTATTAAGTTTGTTTCTAAAAGTATCAACTTACCATGTGACGCGTACGGCAACCTCACTGTTAGTAAAAGCACGGTACGTATATCCGGAACGAAAATACGTTACTTTCGTTAAAATGTCAAGTAAACGACTTCTACAGACAAAACTTTCAATACAGGAGTTTTTAGAATTGATGTGTAATCATCATGGCTTCGATGACATTATATGTATTTTCTTCAGGACAAGTATTGTTCGCCTAATTACAAGTTAACTAATGTTATTGAACGTGTCGGACGACGTGAAACATGACATGTGGTATTCCCACACACAAAATGCGAAGTTGTATGCGTATGAAGCCGCTATAACAAATAAGGCGCGTAGACGATGAAAGAATACAATGTAATGTAGGTAGATGAATGAATGTCCTTGAAGGAACTAGGAAGAGCAGGCTGAGGGATGATAAAAGGGGAGTATATCGGCCGCAGAGATACGGCGCAGAGGTTCCGGCCACTGATGTGCAGCAGGCAGGCGGACGTTGAAGCAGGTGATGGTGTCCGCTGCTGGGGGCACACGGCCTCGCAGGAGCAGAATGATTGCGGCAAGATGTAAGAGGTGGTTGCCCGGGGAGCGAGGGAGGAACTTGGCAAGCCACCCACACCTGATAAGACGCC
Source organism: Medauroidea extradentata (assembly GCA_003012365.1). Classification (NCBI taxonomy): domain Eukaryota; kingdom Metazoa; phylum Arthropoda; class Insecta; order Phasmatodea; family Phasmatidae; genus Medauroidea; species Medauroidea extradentata. Next base: position 161,340 of record PNEQ01025691.1, read on the forward strand.
ACCGCACAGTAATGGCAGACTGGAGCAGGAAGACGCACAAGGGGAGGGGTATACTGCGCCACTACCTCGCTTCACTTCACTTCTCTGTCCTATCCTCACAAATACTCCTTATATCACGTCTGCCAAGACACACACTTTCTTTAGAGTCCATAACATTTTAACCCGTAACTAGTATTATACGTTGTCCCCACTCATTCTTTACTAATAGCGACGTACTTCTACTAATACAATTGTTAAATAAATCAGAAATTCTTAGGAAAAAATTTGAAACAATGCAATTCATGAATTGAAGATTAAAGTTTATGTAATAACGGATGCTATACATTCCTGAAGACTACTGCGAATCCGCTAAAATTAGCAACACGTAAGAGTGATTTTCAAACACTGATTTTTGTATGTTATTTTGAAATGTGACAATTCGCTAGTTGTCCGAACTAACAGCTTACACAACTTTGTTACATATTGCCATTATAGAAACATGCAAATGATAACTTATATTTTTGCTTTCTAGACAAATACTTACACGAACCTCTTTTTCATAGACGTAAGTAACACCTTTGGCGCAAGTAATATCTGACGTACAGAAATAAATAGGCCTAACTCTGAAATGTTCTATTTTGTAAGTTCACAGCTTCTTTGCGATTTATTTAAGAAAAATGTAATATGAACGTTTAAGTCTTGTCCATTTACAGTGAATATTTTGAAGGAGTTTGTCGGTGTTGTGTTTACAACCACAACGATCCCCAATATTAGTATTATTTTTACTTGCTTGTAGATAGTCCTCTACATATCTTTGCCAACAAGATCAGACGAGAAAGAGGGTGCGAATCAACGTGTATTAAGGAATTATTTCAGTGTTTTGCTGAAGTAATTTCGTAAAAAAATGGCCAGACGATTTGTGGAACACACACCCTTCCACATTTTTGACCTGGTATGCCGATACAGTATAAGCGACACCTCGCTCAGTGCAGGATTAAGTAACATTTAGGAAATTTATACTGTGATGACTCTGGGGCGGTTATCTATTTTCATTTCCCATAACTGTGACCGCGAGTATACATTATTTAAATGTCATGTGGAAATTTACTATTCGAAATGTATTGCAAATAAATTTCTTTAATAAGTGCTACCATACATGAGAAAATTGTATTTTTTTTTAATTCCCTATAGTTGCACCACGTGTCCAATGTCACCCCCCGCTTACGGTACTTTTAAATTGTTTAACTACCACTAGGTTAATTCATAGTGTTACCACAAGCGGAGGCAAATTAGGCCATGTCAAGACTAGAGACATTAAAAAATATTCGTATTTATGGCAGTCCTGAGTAAAGAACTTTACTTGCAATTAACACTAGGTAATGAATAATCAAATAAATTTACACTTAGGAAATTTAAAATGGTTTAAAAGTCTCGTTAGTCACCCCACATATCGTAATTCATCCCCAGTTACAATACTTGTTTTGTAACTTACCCATGATGAAACCTAACCCACCGACACATATAAGATGATTTCTAGTTGACAAAATTTAGTTTACGTTAATGTCATTATGATATGTATAACATCACTCGATTTAACAGGTTTTATATTATTTTTATTTAAATTGTGAATATAAGGTAAATGTAGTTAAGATTTCGAAATTTTTGTAAGCAACCTTTTTCAGCGTTGAGAAGAAAGGTGATTCAAGTAAGTTTGTTCGAATTAAAAGCGACGCGGGGAAGGAGTAAACACATGGTCGCTGTAGAAACAGCGCAGCGGTATTGCAGGAAGGAAGGGTGGCGCCAGTGTCGATATAGATGCGACACCCCGCCCGGAGAAAGCGGCAGTTGTGGGTGGAAGGGGTGCTTGATCGCGCCACCGGGCCGTGTTAATTTGCGACAGCTGCGTCCAATGGCAGGCGTCGCAGGAGGGGGTGGCGCCATTTGGCGGCTTCGTGGGAGGAGTCTTTAACGAGCGCCTGCGGTTCCCTGCCTGATCTGCAAGTACTCGTCTCGCCCCAGTCGATGACTCTCTCTTCTCGAGAACACTGCTACTGGTCACAACATTGTCCAGTTTTCTCTCTCGTGTCTCTAGGCTGAAGAAATAAAATGTTGTTTTGTGATCGTGACTGACGATTCCTAACAGTGAATAATTATGGTAAATTGCTTGTCTAGAGACAATGGAAAATCGCGGTAAATGTTGGCCGTTTGTTGGACTTCAACCTGCTGTACATGACATTGAAAGTTTTGAATGGAAATTGCCACATGCTATTTGTTAGAGAGGATAGTTTATTGCAGGAAAATTTGACTGTTTGTTGTGTTTCAACGAACGTTCAACTTATGAAAAATGACTTATTTTCGCTTGGGCGTAGAGTTGTTGCCCTATTTGAATAAGCCAATAAGAATTCCGCTATTGTAATATTTGATGTCAATTATTGGTCTGCAGACAGCTACGTTGTACCAGACATATATATCCCTATCATATATGTCGCAAGAAAGCACAGTGTTTTCAAGGGTATGTTAGCACAAAAATATTTCGCGATATACCATCTCATCATCTTTACACTGCGCGCCAGCTTAGATGGCGAGTCGGCAGCTACTGAGTGAAGGGCACATTCAAGGAGTTCAAGTAGAAGGCCGCTGCAAAATCACCTAGTAGCCTATAAATACCGGAATGAAATCGACCTATGTAAATTAGCCATTAGAATTTTAAACGGTAGTAATATTATATGCAACATATTCCAGATCGTTACCCGCCAACTTACATGGCGCGTGCTGTACATCGTTCGATTGAGGCGCTGTTCCAATCTTCAATGTGACCAACCAACCACGTACAACTTTTAGACATAACGTATGCCATTCGCCCCAACACTATCTAATAATAGTAGAATAAATATAGTACAGATTATTGAAGAATACGTTGACTTGAAATATTTTCACGATTGTCCAATGTCTCTATGCAAATCCCTTCGTCGTTTGTCAAGACCCAATGATCCAATGACTAACGCCTAGAGACATCCGATTTACTCGAAAATATTTCGTGACTAGTTGTTTAGAAAACACCTAATCTCGTGTTCACATAACTGGTTTGATATTTTAAGCCCAATGAATGGTGTCCGGTTGACCCAGTCAAATGAGAAATTTCTTCTCACAAACACACACTACCGATAGTAAAGACAAGTGTTGCAAATTTATGCGTAAGCTATCCGCAAAAAAAAGTGTATTCGTGAAAAAAACAGGTGCCTCAACAATGCCCGTAAACCGGAAAATTTTTGACAGTGTGCAACTGAGATTATCTTCTTATTGGTATTTTGGCTTCTGCATTGCCACGTACATTTTTTTATATATTTAAATAAATAATTTTATAATATTCTGTTACATTTTACGGTATAAAGAAATAACTTATTATTATGTTTTTTTTACCATAAATCTGCTTTAGTCTTGGAAATAATACTCAATATCGTGTAATTTTAAAGTAAAGATAGTAGACTGCAATACATTTACGTTTTATAACTGCAAAAGTTGTTGCTGTTGTGCTGTTTACAATAATCACAATTTTCACTTAAGTAAAATGTTTCTGTAGTAACAATTTTCGAATGCAGTGACATCACAGTATTTGCAGTTGGATCTTAAGTAAAGCGTCAGTTGTGTAACTGGCATTAAGTTAAAAATATATCGGATTCCTGCAGCTCCTAGTTGATTGAGATGAAGAACTAATACAAAACTCTCTCAAAAAAAATTAACACAAAAAAGCAGAAAACTTTAATTGACGTAATATTGGGACAACATTACCAAAATTACAAATGATTAAAATTGGTAAGCACAAAAAAAATTATGTAATACCATAAGTCGAGAATGTCAGCTTCCTTACTCTCTGTTCTTAAGCACTTTTCTCAGACTAGCCGTCATCAGTGAAGTAGCTGCTAACAATGAAGCTAAAAACCATGGTAGGGCTGAATTACCTTCTATCACTTTATAGTTAAATAACGTGACAGTATTTACTATGGTGTAATTATAATCGAAGACGCTTATTCTGACATGACCCGGAACATTAGAAAACCTTTATTATACAGTGATAGTTTTGTGTTTCATTAAAATTGCGTGTCCGCTCTGAATATCTTCCGAAGTAGTTAGGTCTGTCCGCATAAAGGAAGTCAAAAACCCTGAAGCGGTAATTTCCTCTTGAGAAAGACTAGAAACCAACGAATGTTTTTACTTTCCCCGGAGTGTAGAGAGTAATTTTCTCTTCATAGTGGTTACTTCGCGTTGGATTAACACTCAAGGCGGGAAGTAATGTCTTTTATTCCTCCAGTCCTCTGAATGAAGCTTTCTTGGTCACATTCGCAATCACCCCGCACAACCAGCTTTAGGGGACTGCTTTGAAATTTTCCAAAGGTCTCTCGAAATACGTTTGCCTTTTATCTTGGTAGAAACCATACTATAATTTTCATTTAATAGGGTACCTTTGATATAATCGATATCGCTTGAAAAATATATCGTTGACTATACAGATAACTAGCCACAGTATTTATGTTAACTCCAAACAAAGTTTAAGATTTCAGATTAAGCCCAAATAAGAGCAATATTTTGAGTTCTTTACTTAACAGTCCTCCTAACTGTCTGGGCACCATATTTGTACATATTAGTAGGGTATTGAGTGATACATTTCAAGTTTAACTAACTTAAACAAGTTTGAAGAAGTCTAACGGCAAGGTCAATTACTGAGAAAAGTGTCGTTCGTGATTATTAAATACACAAAGACACTAATTAAACAACGGCGTATAATCCGATTGTTAAATTTATTAAGACACAAATGTAAACGATTTCTGTTATTTGTATTTAAATAAAAACGCTGAAATACGAAATTGACATTTCAATAATTCAACTTTTTTTTTTTTTTTTTTTTTTTTTTTTTTTTTTTTTTTTTTTTTTTT
>PNEQ01025692.1:0-124533 GCA_003012365.1 Medauroidea extradentata
TGTCTACAAACTGAACACCAAGGAATAATAACAACACTAGTAACGTCATAGAGTTTATACTCCAAAAGTAGGGGAAGTACGAGGATATACTCTGTCTTTTTTATTCATACCAAAGAGAGCATAAACTTCAACAACATGCTCAAACTCAAGAGTATATGCTCCAGAGTTTAAACTCACTTTTATTCATATCACCTATTGACTTACTCTTAGATACGGATACATGTGGATAGTAATTTGTCAAGCCATTTAAGATTCATACAGTTTAAGTGACGTGCGATCCAGTAATACCACAAGTAAAATAATTATTTTCACATAACAGCCAATCATGAAACATATTTGACAGAAACTGTATAACTTTCGAGAAAAATTAACAAATAAGGCAAATGCACGATATTCGCTGAAATAAAAGCATATTGTGTAGTACAACAGCAAGTTTTGTTGTCGGTACTGTCTTCATTGTTCCTATGACAATATGTTCTGTAGAAGTATCAGTCTGCTCTGTAGAAGGAGTAAAATACATATTTCTTACAGAATACATTGTTACTTTTACAGAAGTACAAACAACCTAACTGACTGTTGTCTCTATTTTAACATACACATACAGACGACAACAATACGTTTTCTTTCAGCTCAGAATAAATCGGTAACGACTGAAAGCAACCGCGTGTTATAGTTGTCAGGTCTGAAACCACTCTTATCTCATGAAGCGAACTCTCTATGTCACGGAGAGTAATAAACCAGTAGTAAATATCGCACATATTTTGACTGTGATATGCTGAGGGCACAATACTAACAATAAGACATTTAAAAAACAATCCCTCAAGACCAACGATTAAAACCTATAATTACTTTCGCCAAATGCTTAGCCTAGCTTGGCCAATATGTCCGACCAGCCATTAAACTTACAAGCAGTTTTACAAAATATTGATCGCAGCTAGTTAAACGTACATCGTAATTATAATTTTGTTTTTGTAGATCAGACCTTTCAAGATCACCATTAACTTAATTGCACATGTACTCATGACGGACAAACTGTTTCCTTTCAATATAAGTCTACGGTTACGAAGTCAACTTTTTTTTTTTAATTTTTAAATTTATTCACGTTCTCATTTGTAAGTAATGATGTAAGCCATGATCACAGCAGACCTGTTATTCACTTTCCCTCTCTCTGAGCGTGTGCGTAGCTTGTCGAGCATTAACATCAGCCTTGAGTCGTCTTTTTATTTCTTGTGATGGAAGTTTGAGACTATAAAACCTGCTATCAATGTCAGCGACTGATCCCGGCGTTTTACGAGTTTGTTAAACCTAATGACTGTCTGACCTCAACACCAGCTATGACCTAACACAAAGTCAACAGAGGAACGTTCTCGCGGCCGTTCATGTGACTGAAATGCATGTCGTCGACTCGGTTGAAGTAATAAGCTCAAGAGTTATGCCACGTTTGTACGAAGGGCTTTCTTGTAGTCGGTGTTCCGAAATTTTTAGAAATACTGTAAAGTCATTTTAAAGTGTCCAGTAAATTTGCTGTAATCTTATAACTATTCATATTTATATCATGTAGTATCGCATAGCGGCTGAATTCAGAGCACGAAATCGTTATAATAGCATCTAATTTTAATTTTTGTAAAATTTATTAAAAATAACAGTTGACTGCTGTAATATTGATAGCGCTAGAACAGTGCAACATTTTTTCCTGAGGATTTATGCCCGAGAATCGCCGATGCTTAAATTTTAAATTGGACTATCAAGGAGTCTAAACATAATCACAGACGAGTTACTGCACGTAGCCAATTTAAAACAAATTGCTATATGACACTCGTTTGACTTTAGGTAACAATTAGACCGTTTTACATATAATATGTGTTTGACACAAATAGAAAGCATAACTATGCAATTCATACTTTTCCTTTCAAAAATTAATCTTCATTCAATGTCCAAAAATTAAAGACATATCTTCATACCACAGATGAAATATTTTGGTCAGCGCTTAACATCGAGGTCTTTAGCGCTGATGAAGATGACATGAGGTGAGTGTGGAGCAGTGCCGGAATGAAGGAGCGTGGGAAACGGGAGATCCCCGAGAAAACCCGCCGGCCAGCGGCATAGTCCGGCACAATTCCCCACATGCGAAAATCCGGGAACCGACCCCGCCGGGAATTGAACCCGGATCGCCTTGGTGGAAAGCGAATGGTCAGACCTTTCGGCCACCGCGGCCCCCTTTACACAAACGTCAATGATGAAATACGTACTTAACGACACGCGGTAGCTGATATCATCCGTTAAAATTAAGTAACTTGGTCGAAGAGGTTGTACAAGCATTAAGTAAACAATCTGAGTGCTTTCTTATATTCTTCAGATATCAGTTGGAAGTTGTTTTTGGCCCTAAACCTCATAGACTCACTTGAGTGAACAAATGCGTGCTAAATATTGACGGTTCTTAGATTGAGTTTTAATTGTTTACTAAATTGTAAGCTAATAATGGGGCATATTAATTACTAATTTTATTAAAATTGCTCTTGTGCGAGTGGTATGCACTAATGTATCAAAATAATGAGATAAATTTGAAATCGCATAATTTTAAAACGTCTGTATCTTACTTATGTGTAAAAGCCCCTAATGCTGTACATTGTAGGAATATAGGCCAAGAATTTTGTCAGTATAAACCATTAAATAATAATTTTGAAAAAAAAAAAATTATTATAGCTGCGTACAAGCAATCCCCCAAACATATTTCAATCTTTGGTCATTTCCAAGGGGGATTAAGAAAGTAGTGCTTTTTTTTTTTTTGTTTACATAATGCACGTGTTTCGCATGTCTTTAATTTATGCACATACTCGTTAAAATCACAGTGTCAAAGCTCTCTATCATAGCTAAAAACAGACTTTTCAGACTGGCATACTACAAAATGTAATAACAGGAAAAATGCGAAACGCGGATAGAAACGTGCACTGAACTTTGCCACAGATTTTCCACTAATAAAATTGTTTTGTCACTGCCTAAAGTCCCACAGTAACAATGGATCGGCGTGAATCTTGCACGCTGGTTCAGCGCTTGACTCGATATGGCGATGTGGCATTTGATACGCGCTTCAAGGTCGAACTTATATCTCCGCCTCCTCAAAGCCTCCAACGCACAGGTAGGCGGCGCCCTTAAGAATTATGCGTACCTGGCTTGTAGCCACATAGTTTGAATGAGAAATCAACGTTAAAATTAATTACTTCTTAATGGGGCCAATAAAAAATTTACTCTCGAAATAAATTAGGTTTACATTACTTTTCTGAACGACGACAGATGTGTGAATGTATAGCTTTCTTAATACATATAATATTAAATTATATTTTACTATTTTCTTTCAACAAAGTATTAATTTCATTTGAAATATTTCTAAGCTATTGTTACGTAAAACACGTTTCGCTTGAAGGTACTGTAGGCTATTAGAAATTTGTCCAATAAGAATGAATTAATATTAGCAATTGATTCCGTGGTTGCACACATGTAGGCAGTACCCGAGCGTTCGTACAGATATACTATTATGAAAGTTAGGAAGTATAATTTATCGGCCTTTTTTTTAAACTGGACTTTTTCGTGTTTTCGAAAGTCATTAGCAACACGTCTTACAAAACCTAACGGAATGTCTGGTGTTCTACCTTAAGTTGACAAGGTTCTGGTATTAATGTTGGTATTTTTCTCGAGTGACATAGAGAGCAGTTGGCGCGACACGGTAACACGGACTCGCGTTTAAGAGCACCCGAATTCAGTCCACATCTCCAGCAATCATAGTTTCGGTTGTTCATGGTTTCAAGATATCTCTCCAGGTGAATGCTGGTATAGTTCCTTAAGGCCATGTCAAGTACTTTTTTTATTTAACATTGGTGCAAAAAATTCAACATTACTAAAAGGGTGCTTTAAAAAAATCAAGAATAAGAACAGTCATTCTTTCTGTTTGCAAAAAAAAAAAATATTTTTCTTTGCTTGATTTTGGCCCCGTTTGATTGGCCCCTTATGACGTTAAGGGTGGAGTCATACCTGCTGCAATTGCAATATACCCATGCCAAAACAGTCCCAATTATTTCCCCGACATAACGTAATTTCAAGCAGCTCTATGTTGCGTTGCTCCGCCGGTCGTTTACAGTTTCGAGTTTACCAAACTACCCTGGCCGCATTCTTCTGTCACCGAGGCGCTGTAGGGTTGGGAAATCATAACAGGCCGGGTTTATTTCATAATTGGTGAAATTTTGGACGTTAAATCTGAAAAACTATAAGTTACCATTTAATTTTGTGAGAATTATTTTAAGGGATGATGGTTTATCGCGGGACAACTTGACTGTTTGCTGGGTTTCAACGCACGTTAAGCTTATGAAAGATTTACTGGCTTTAGCTTATACGTAGAGCCGTTGTCCTATTTGACTGCACTGTAAAAACTTCCTAAAATTTTTGGGAAGTTATTAACCTAAACACAGTGGAACCATACTTCCGCCCTTTATTTTCTCCATTTTTATAGTTGTTGCAATACAAGTCTGGTATATTCAGTATGCTTTTGGCTGTCTAGGAAAGAATTCTACCCTACCTACTTTCTTAGCGCTTCTATATGCACGTGTGGTACATTTACTAACTATTTTTTTAGAGAGTGAGCCTATAAAAACCTAGCTATTGTAATATTTGATGTCTATTATTGGTCTGCAGACAACTGCATTGAGTCAGACGTTTGTCCAATGATCAAACATGTCGCAAGGAACTACAGTGTTTTTAAAGGTATATTGGCAGAACAATTTCGCGGTATGACATTATCTCTTATTACGATATATTTGAGACAAAACAGTGTATGCATACTTCGATTTGAAAGCTACGTGGCTTTGAAAGCTATGTTGCTTTGAAAGATAACTAAAAATCACTGTGAACAAGTCGTGGCTTTAAGCCCACCTCGCACAATACATCATTTCTATTGCTTTCTGTTAAACCCATGGGTATGAGATTGGGTACATAAGCTTCAGAGGAATGTTTACAAAAAAGTGGTTCGTTTCTTCTTGTGCGTATTCACACGAACGGGGTAGCAGAAAACTAAAATAAACACTTTACATCTATTTAATGAAAGTGGAGTCGGTTTTTGAGCAAAATAACGAGAAACGCAAACGGAAGTGGTTGACTATATCTAGGTTGCAGAAACAAAATATAGGACACACTATTATGTTAGTCTAGCAATGCTTCTGAATCAATTAAGGTAAGTTTAATTGCATTATTTTGTGATGTCCACCCCGATTTTGAACAGAATCAGCCGCGAAATTGTATGGTTATGTTTCCAGCAAAAAGTGGTTGCGATTGGCCATAGAGTTTTATGGGCATACAGCAAGTAAGATTGCTAACAGGAAAATAGAGCACGTTACATAAAGTTTCTAGGAAATATTTCAGGTACGACACCTGCTATGCCCAGAGATAGATAGAACACTAGGGATGATGCTGGAACATGGGTCACACGGAGACAAAGTTGCTAACATAAAATTGTAAACTTCAACGGAATTTGTCATCGTGTGAGGACGTCTTTAACAAAGGTCACTGTCGCTTCCTCTCCCAGTTCGTGCCATTTAGTCACAGACTCTAATGGTTCTGCTGTCGACTAGACGTAAAGCCTGCTTAACCTACCTCACCTTCGTGTAGTTACAGCATACGTTTGTTCGCGTGTAGGCCAAAGTGACGGAAAGCAAGAAACACATAAGAAACTGAGAAAAAGTAATGCAAAAAACCTTTTCACGAAAACTTCCTATCTCTAGTCTAAAATAACACAGTCCTACAGACAGTGATTTTTGGCGAAAATAATTTTCTGTTGCAATTTTTTTTGTGAAATATAAACATCATTGTCACGTTTTATATATTATGTATTGAACGATAAAAACATGTAATGTATTTAATTATGTAACTATATATGTGTTTCAAACATATTTTTCAAAACCTAGCTTCCAATGTGGCCGAGTGGGACTAAGCTGAAAGCAACGTACGCCTACTTGCTATAAATACCTGTATTCCACTACATTTTGAACATTTCTTATAACTTTAAATTAGCTACATTTTACTAACGCCTGGATTTGCACTGTTGCCGAGTGGGACTACGATGAGAGAAGCTTACTTCTACTCGCTAAAACCGTGCCATCATCACTCTGCATCACCATTTCCTGTCTACCTGAATGAACGGGGGAAGGGAAACGAAATCGCTAAGTTTATTCTGTTTAGTGATCACGCAAAATTGGCAACAGTGCTTCGACGGTATGGAGACATGTCGCTTATCGCTGTCAGCTGTGACGTCTGCTGTCTGGGACTCGAACCCCGGTACACTGTATCTTCTCCGAATGGGCAGCAGAGATAATCATTGGCGATGAATATGCCAAGGTCATTTAACCAGTTTCAACCACTCACTAAGCGAAGTGTTTAAAATGCAGTTCGTTCATGATTATGTGATCATTTTGGATACTGTTTTCTCATAAATAATAGTTATTTAATATATTTCACTGCAGTCTCAGGATTTAAATATTGGTAAGGTTAAATAATTTATGTTGCTTAGACTGATAATGTTATACTGACACGTTGCGGAATGTACAAATTATTTAAAAAAATAACTGATACTTCAAAAGTGCTCGCTATACCGTTAATAACCTAGAATTATTATTACTGGCGATAATCATAACGGAATAATATAACCCGTTTCAAGGTGGTTAAGTGTGAGCGAAGGTGAAGTCTTAATTCTTCTACAAATAAATCCCGTTAATAATAATTGTAATGACAGTAATATATAGTGTTTTGCAGTTTAGAGCTAAGATATCTGATTGTTTTTATGGGTACAACATCCGAATTTTAGTGCAATTTGTATTCACGATTAAGTTGTGTAAATAAGGATTAGAACATAAAATGAATCGATAAATCAAATACAGCATAAGCGAAATCGATTCACTAATTTGACTTGTGGGAATGACGAAGAGGAATTATTTTTAACGTGTTCTTTCGACAATCCCTTAGCAAAAGTTAATGGAACAGTTTAATTTATTTTATATTAAAACTGTCCCAATATCACATATTATGTCTTGTAGTTAAAAATACACAATAAATAGGAAACAAAAATAAATTGCAAAAAGTTAAGTCAATCGAAGATAGTCATAGAAGTGTTATAATAATTCACTGTAGGTAGCGAAGAGTATAACAGCCTTTTAGTTCGGTGGCATTGCTATTTGTTTTCTTTACGTGCAGTAATGCAAGACACAAACAGGACAAAACTACATATTGTTCTTAGTTTTTATTTTTCTTATATTCCGTCTCAATTTTGTATTCCTTCTTCTGTTTTCATGTCTGTTCTGTCGGTAAAAAAACATGTTAATAATAAAATACAAACAGTGTTTTAATTTTGTATTCGTTATTATTTTAACCCTGTCGTTTATTGTTCTAGTTTTGTCATTGCAATTCCTCTGTGAATCTATCGTTATGGCTAGTTCTGTAACAATACTTTGTCAAACGTTCAGCTCTCCTGTTCTTTTCATACTTTTTGTATGATGGCCACATAATCTAAGTATTTCGCATCTACACAAGCAATGGTTATTGTCAATAGACTCACACGTTCTTAAATTGTCCAACTGCAACAAACTTAAGAACGATATCACAAAAAGGCTCTTGATAAAATGTACCAATAAGTTTAATTCTGAGAAAGAATAAGTATCCAAAGGCTAAGGCAGTTACAATCATTTTAAAGTGCGCGAACACAAGTACTACAAGAAGTCGCTTTGAAATGGCTAAACAATTACTATTCCCGCCGAAAGCCTCGGACTCGCAATGTGGAAATGTGCCAACACAACATAACGAGACAGCGCTCGACCACGAGTGTGGGCAACGCGACGAGCCATGCTACGTACCCCTCCTCTTCTCTCCATTCACTCAAGGACGACAGTGCGGGATGTCTCCTCCTCCTCCTCCCCTTCTTCCTTCTGACGTCACGGGCTGTCTGGAGGCGAGCACCGACTGTCACTGTTAAGCCATATTTGAAGAGCACGTACCTAGGCCACCACCGAAGGTTGCAATATATATCTGGAAGTTTCGCGGCATCCTGTCGTCTCCCTGTGCTGTGAGGATGATCTGGGCGACGAAGTGGCAGGGTATAAATTTAGCCTACGACGGCCCACCAAGAGCTACCGTGGCGTTCAGCATGTGCATGTTAATGGCAGAGGCGACATCGAAGACGACAGTGACGGCAAGGAGCGGCGCCGCATAAGCATATCGAATGATGATAGTGTAGCAAGAGCTAGTCGATAGTTAGGGGGTGATTTGACGGTGTGTTTGTGCCTGTGAAACGAGTAAGCAGGTTAGACTATTACTGTAAATACTGAGAAATTTTTGGAGATAGGTGTTTTAAGTAATTGTAACGTTTTGTCTCAGGACTGTTTAGTGTGACAAAGACAGGCATTTGTTAAATGTACAGTATATATATACCGGGGATTTTTGTTGTTAGGAAAATTAACTGTAACCGAACATATAGCTAAGCCCAGTGTAGTCAAATTTGTAACAATACGATTGGAGCAGGAACTGCAACATGTATAAACACTGAGACTGAGCATTATGGCATTCTAGGGCCGTCATACTATATATCCAAACTGGCAAAAAAAAAACATTACGTTTTTCTAACACTGTTGTACTTGTAGACTTTCTGAAGTGACTAAAACTGAAGTTCATTTAAAGTAACTACCATACTTTTGTCTTCATGTCTGAAGAATTAGTTTTCCATAAAGGCATTTATTATTATTATTCTGGCATAACATTCTAAAGAGAGAAAAAAACATACGTATATTTGTCGCAAATGTCATTACATATGTCTAGAAATAGAACAATATTTGGCTAAAATACAAACAAGGTGTTTTTTGCTACCAAAAACACTTTAGACATTCTGTGTCTAATTAACCGTGCAGCGTAAAATCCAAGCAAACAACCTTGTCTTCAAGAAAGATCAGATTAGGCAAGCGTGCATCACGCGATAAAAAGTCAACGGTGAAGTGTCCGTGTGAAAATAAGAAAAAAGGAAGAAAATACCGGAGTCGCGGTACGCCAGGTGTCCGAACATGGGTCGCGCGGTTGATGAATATTAATACCGGCGACATTCTTCACTGGCCAACCAGTCTTCCAGGAACCGCTCAGGTGCTCCTCACAAACACCCTTTCCCATGCCCCCCCCCCCCTCCAACACCACCCACACGTTAGAAAACATAAAACCCTGTCAGTCAGTGTCAGCGCTACACGATGCCTTTGTAATTAGTCACACTGCCAATGATTGTTCGCGGCTGTCTTCACGCCGACGTGCTGAACGGCTCGCCAGTTCACGGTGCGACAGGTCCCGGGTTTTAATCCCCGAATATGCACGGATGTGAGCCACAAGTTGAAACACAGAACACCCAAAACACCCAACCGGAACCGTTAGAGGAAAGTAGAATATAGTTGTTTACACACTTCTGAAACCAAAATATTGTGTACTACTTTTCAAAATGTTTTCATTCTGTCAGGTAATTAAAAATTAATGTCAGAACTTTCCAAAGGTTTAAAATAATAAAATAAATAAACATATGACAGAGAAAGTAATATTCCGTGCAAAACTAAATCAGCATCGTCCCTAGAAAATGTACTTACGTATAAAAAATTGAAATTTTGTTACATTAAAAATAAAATGGTTGTGCTATAAATTATAGGTTTAAGTTTAATAATATAACATCAACTATATATAATTTTTGTGGTGTAACTATTTGAACACGATCTGTTGTAAACCGGCCAGGGGTCAATCACTTCGTGGATAAATAAATAAATAAAACGATTGTAACATTTACAAGAAATTAACTGTGAGTGTACTGAAATTTTTTCGTAAGCATAACAAATTTTTCTGTTGCATATTGCAGACTGATGACATGTATATTTTACAAAATTTATTACATAACTAAATATTTTAGGAAAATAATATTACTATACAATACCTACAGAGCAATGAACTTTTCGAACGAACACAGTGAAAGAACCTGTCTTCGTAAATACCTGTTTGCCAGACTTCGACTCCGCCATGCTGTAACCATTATAGGTAAATTTACTTGACAAGTGTAAGGAACTGTTCAGTTACGCGTACTGCAAGTTTATTTTCCGTCACATACTTTAAAATTACAGCACTGCACGATAGTGAAATTACAAGAACACGTAGATAAATATAATGGCGCTGTACTAATAAACATCTCTCTTGAGTCCAATACGTCCCGTCTCGAAAACACTCCTCACGCTCCGAGAATAAGAGAACTAATTGTTATTTTAGTAATGTAAGATAAGTTAATTGTCTCGTTGACAGCTAGGTCATTATAGACGGTGACATACAACTTGGTACAATGACAGGAGCTGGGAGAGGAGTCGGCCATGGCCTGTGTTCAGGAATCATCCCAGCATTCGCGTGGAGCGATTTCGGGAAACCGTGGAAAAAAGAAAGCAGAATGTCTGCAGCCGGGGATTGAACCCGGGCCCCCTTGAAAGCGAGTACAACATGTTACCATTACGCCACATAGCTCTGTTGCAGAGTTCGTGGGTGTTTGGTTACACTTGCTCTGCAAAAATGTGGAGAGAACCGTTCATTTACAACACTTTTTTTTTTAGAATAGGAAGATAATCCATAGTAACGACAACCAATCAGGAATGCTGTCATTGTTGTAACAGAAGTATGGTTTACTTAGAAAATACATTTATTTGTATGAAAATGGCAACAGAATTATCTCTATTTGTTACAGTTAAGATTGTTTTATGAGCAATTCAATGGAAGAAGTAACAAAGGCGATTTTTTTGGTTCCTATTTCAACACAACTATAGTCCTTACAACAATTTACAGCAACTTTTATTCGCAGCATATTCACTCTTGTTTTTGCATGAAAAGAACCAATGCTAACAAGGTAAAATGTTTTATTTTTTTCCGAGGTGTGTTGTAGCTAATTGAAGTGAAGGGATCCCTGGGCACGTTATGGCGGCAGAGTCAAGCTGCTTGCTTAACGAACTTATCCGACAGGTTTGAAAGAAAAGCATTAAAAAATAAATGAAAAGGAAAGATAAAAATACCATAGCCAGTTTCCCACATTACTGTCGGGAAGACTCTGGTCTCCCTCACTTGTGACGTATTACGCAGGTCTGTGCCTGACAGCAAGCTGCCTTGAGATCCCGACCTTCGTCCCGGCACGGCAGTAAAACGATAACGTGGATGCGCTGAAACTAAACATCATCACCCAGGCGCCGCCCGAACACTGATGAACACGGCACAGTAAACTTGTCTATTAATAGGACACTTCATAAATCCTCGAGTTAATAACAGCTCCGTAGTAAGGAAGAACTTACCGAGATACGGTGGCCACAGACCCACACGCAGCTCTGATGCAAGTATTTGCGAGTCTATAGTGTGGACCGGAAAGAACCTATGCTCGCAGTATTTAGCGTACTTTACTTCTATTATGTACACAACGATAGCAGCACCACAATAGCGCGCGAAAAATGCCGTATGTACATTATTAATATACTAGACTAGTGAGCGTCGACTTTTGCATTATTTACATAGATACTTACTGCTGTCATTTTTGCACCACTTTGCATATACAAGGAAACAAATGTGTACGGTGATAAAAAAATGTCAATAGATGAACAACAATATAAAAAACGAAATAATTTATATTACTTAAAATTTTATATTGTATCTTTTACCGTACTCTGAACTCTGTTTTCTCAACAATATCTGGCTGTTAAAAAAATTAATCGTATATAAATTAACATATTTCTATATAAATCAGCCATATCGACAACAAACGTAGCTGCACATTGTTGACTGTACCAGACAGTTTGCAGAGTGCACGTGAATACTGCAACGTGATTTGCTGTATATATTTCTTCTAAAATCTTAGACACGTTAGGTCGCCGCTTTGTGTCAGGCGGTTAATAAGGCCACAATATAAAAGAAAACGACTTGGAGCTTACAAACTGGACTAACACAAATATTATCTCCACAAATAGTACCTATACTGTAAGAAGAATTTTTACATTTAAATCCTCTCGCTTCAAATAGTCAGCGGGTTTTGTGAGAGAGAAAATAAAATTATTGGTGCAAACAATACATCTAACACAATTTTATAGACACATATCCTCGCGACATAGGCTTAAAAATGCATATAGCCAACAATAACGAACGAAAAATGTAACTCGAGGTAAAGAACAGAAAATAAACTACCTAGTTTTAGCTACCGCCAAAAAAAAAAAACGTAACATAGCGATACACACACACACAAACACACACACACACACACTCTCTCTCTCTCTCTCTCTCTCTCTCTCTCTCTCTCTCTCTCTCTCTCTCTATCGAGACTCGGTGGGAAGTCCTAAGGCGCGACTAGGCGAGGATGAAACAGCGATAGTTCGCCATTGCCTTCCGCAGTACATGGGTATGGGAAGGGGGAGGGGGAAGGTGAAACACTGCAATCTATCCTTGACCCGGAGAGGTAACCGTACATTTTCCTCTCCAGTCGGGAGTCAAACCCGGGACATTTGATCCACAAGCCAGAAGCTCTAACCATTAAGAGTGAGTGATAACTATCACCTTGAATTTTTGTATTTTGTGTCCTAATTTTTCTTCTGGCTAAATGTTTAGAACTTTGACCTAACTCCTCAATAGAATATACACTGGAGTTTTACCCCACCGTAAAAAATCATTTTGTCTTTACTATTGTTACAGATCTAATTGCAGTTAGAAAATTCTTATTATCAGCAATCAGATCTGTGATAACAGCAACGGAAAATAAAGCTTTATGGTGTCTAAGATTTTATCAATAGGTAGTCTATTCTGCAGTTTAGTTAAAGTTCCATGAATTTCCCCAAAAGAAATGTTATGACACAAAATACAAAAATTCAAGATGGTGACTATCGCTTACTCTCAAGCCAAGCCGTCATCTTAACTAAACATAAACGAAGCCAATGCTAAACTACGAAAGAGAACGGACCCGCCAGTCGCAAGTCTACGTTATGTAGAAAGAGGTCGTTCAATGTCGTCTGCTGAGGCAGACCTCCGCGTCTCCACAATTAGTGTTGCCCAGCGAACCATCGTCCAGGTTTCTTCGAAAACACCGCGCGGCGTGGAAAAACTGCTCTCCAACCCGCCTGCGGGAGCCACGCTAGAATTAGAAGTAATTGTTCTGCAAACACAGACTGCTATTACTGGAAGTGTCGCGCCTTCAAGGGCGCCAAGTCTACAAACCCAGCATGCTCAGTAACCCACAGCAACTCCTACAGAGGGGCAAGTCAGTCCTAATATAGGCCACTCGGGATACAGTGACACTAAATAAATCAACATTTGAGAAAAGAACACTAGCCCTACAATACATAATTCAACATTTACAGTGGTTTGATTATGCCTTGTGTGTGTGGAAGTGAATCACCGAATGTAGTTCTGAGTGTTTTCGTATATTTAAAGACAACGCTTAAACAGGATCAAATGAAATTGACCTATCTGTATTTTGTTTACTTTAAAAAATTTTTTTACGATATTATTAAGGTACCTACTTTCTGTACAGTTTAAGTGCTAACACAAAGTGACGCGGCGTAGTAACTGAAAATTAACCATCGTGTGCACACTCCTTCAGCCACATTCAACGCTGCAGATGCTGTAGTTCAAAATTTCACCGAGAGATGACATGAGTTTGCTTCACTCAAGAAATCGTTCTGTGATTTTCCCCCCTTGTGCAATCAACGTTATTTCTTTATCACACTCTCAAAAGCATTAGGAATAACTTTCTATGAATACTATTGTCAAACGATGTCAAGTTATAATGTATTGGTATTTTACGATTGCTAAACACGCGATTTAGAATTGTACGTCACTACGAAACAGTACTATTTTTCTGTCTTGCACACAAAAAAAAATATTCGTTATTGTTGTAAGCGTATCATCGTCGTGCATGGCAGCAGAACTAAATGACCTTAATTTCTTGAGTGATGTGAGTCACTGTGTGTATGTTTGTTAGTGGCAGTTTTCTATTTCCAATTAAAGTATGTGTGCGCATTCATGTGATACGTAACGGCCAAATTGTGTGTCTTACAAATTAAGGTTGACCCACAGAAATCCATATTACATAGATATTAACTTGTAAGTATTCATAATAATTAAGACTACTATTAACTGTAGCAATTATTTAACACCTAGGTATTTTAACGAGTGTATATTGTAGGAAACATTTTTTTAGGAACAGTGTAACATGAACATTGTACAAGACAATGTAAAAAGCACATGCAAATGTCTACGTTAACATGCAGCGAAAAGATACAAATTGGCTGAAAATAGAAAAAAAGTAGTTTTTTTTAGTTCTCTCTTTATCCTTAACAGCCATTAGTAGTTTGTTGGCTACATGTCACATACGAGTAACAAGGTATGTAAGACTGTCTTGTATAGAGAAATTACAAAATGACATAATTTTCTGTGACCCCAGACATTGACTATACGAATACATTTAAATATTTATGATATATTTGTCTATAACATTATGTTTTTAATAGTGAGTAGCGGGAACATGCTCAAACACAATTCGCAAACAGGAATTAATGGTCCAACTCTGACGATCACCTCCTGCAAATCAATAACCAAAGCCAGTATTTAAGACGAAACTTTATATTTATTCTAAAACTACATTAGTGCCTTGTTCATCGTTAGTTGGACAATACATCCGTTAACTTAAAAAAAATGCATACACATAAAGAACAAGAGCATTAATTGTTCAACTAAAGTACTGAGTTGAGGTTCTATTGTAAATTAAGAAGTGAGCGATATTAAAAGCAGATATTGAAATCTGTAAAGGGTTCGCTGACTTGCCAGTACACAGCCCATACTACTAAACCAAGAAACGCGAAATTTTAATTATGATTCACTCTCTAGGCATAGCCAAGCATTAACAAGGGGTTTTGTAAAATTTGACTACTGAAAGGCTGGAGAGGGGTTAAAAACGTTGTCGTTGAAGCGTTGATATCGTTCGAACACGACCCAAAACAACTGTGATGAAGCTACTTTGTTGTGGATTATAAATAAACAATTACGCATATTTTATCCCTTTAAAAATTAAGAATCAACATCAAACGAAAATAACATAGGTAAATCAGCATCGTGTTATTCGTTAGGCACTTGCAATGAAAACGTAGAAAGCAATGCGAAACGTTAGTATTTGAATTTAATAAATTTCTAAAATGCTCGAAAGTCCACAAAAAATTACTGAAAGCCATTGAAAATTATTGCAAATCATCTTACGTAAACTAAAATAACTGTAAACGATGAAAAATGACCGAAAATAATGGTAAATAGTATATCTTATGTATGAAAGTGTCCAGTTTCTCAGAGGAGCAACACCTACAAAATGGAAAGAGGATGGTTTAATGCGAGCACTATCAAATAACGCTTCCCAATGTTCAGGTAATTCTGCTGCTTAGTTCTGAATTATGACAGCCATGTTCCAGTAACATTCTAAATAATCATGACCGCAGACTGGAAATATTCTGTTTAATGCGATCCGGACTTTGAGTAACGTGCACAACATAATAATTATATTGTATGACGGCGTAAGAGCCATTGTAGGAAGGGAAGAAAAAAATAGTTGTGATTTTTTACGTTGTCTCTCTTCTGATGCATTATAACCACAGCTCAGACACCTTTGTGGGGCCGCGGTGGCCGAGGGGACCGAGGGGTCAGACCTCTCGCCTCCCATCAAGGCGATCCGGGTTCGATTCCCGGCGGGGTCGGTCCCCGGATTTTCACATGTGGGAATCGTGCAGCACGGATTTTCTCAGGGATCTCCCGTTTCCCCCGCCCTTTCATTCCGGCGCTGCTCCATACTCACAGCGCTGAAGACCTCGATGTTAAGCGCTGACCAAAATCTCTTTGCCAATCTTTGTGTCAATTTCCGTAATTTTATCTCAATTCTTCAGTCTGTTTTTTAGGCCGACAGATATAATCAACATACACTATTGATGATCAAAATTTATGTAAAAATTTGAAGTCAAACAACTTTTTTTTCTTCCAGAGCTCTCATTTTCTCACGTTCGACGGGAAGCGCAAATTTGTTATGGCTGAAATGCTGAAAAACCTGTTTCCCCCCTCGCCTGAACGTTGTGAACGGCGTGTTTTCTCAGCAATATTGCCATTAATTAAGAATAATTTCAGTTTATTGGCATCTAATACACGAACACTGGCCGTAATGAAAAACGCCTATTATCATGTCAAACCGATGTTAGAAAATACCGACTTAGTAGACACAAGAAATACTTATTTAGGCCTACGCTTTTGCAAAAAGGACATTAGTGTAAAATGTTATATATATATATATATATATATATATATATATATATATATATATATATATATATATATATATATATATATATATATGGTATTATCTAAAATAAAATACTTCTTACTATCTGTGACGCAATTAAATAATGCTCCGATTTTTTAAACTGGCTTCTACTACATTTGTGTCTCCGAGACCAGATACACACGAGAGTTACAACAGACTAGTTTCTTAGTGTGACGTTGCCGGTATTTTCTAATACTAGATCAATATTTAAAGAGTATTCTTCCTCAGTCAACCCGCACACGAAAACTTCTTTACTTAAATTGAACATTCACGTTATTGTACATGCTTGACAAAAAAAATTGTATACCCCTCGTGCGTACTGACCTTATTAGTGTTCATTTTGCAGCTCTCAAATTAGAACTGTGGAATGTCCTGTAAACCTTGAGCAACACATTGTTAAAATTTATTTTTCCTATTTCTTGAAAACGTTATGTGTAGGCCTATAATATATGTAATATCTAAAGTCCTCGGAATAAAACAGTGTATTTTTAAAATCTTTATAGGCATATACAATCTACACTCAAAGAATACTATTTATTGTAGGTAACATGTTTCAGGGACAATAGTCTATTTACGTTGCCGTTACTATCTTAAATGTTCCTTTAACAATTCCTTCTGTAGAAAAAGTAAAGAGCGTCTTTCTTTTACAGAACATATTGTTACTTATACAGAACACATTGTTGCAGAAGAAATTTATGTTGCGTCAACAGCTTTTTATAGACTGTTGTCCCTGAGTTAAGAGTGTAGGTGTGAGAGACTTTTAGGTGTAAATAATTCCACTTATTTTTCTGGTTTCTTATGGCGCTTTAGACATAGTTTATAAACATAACACTGCAAACTATAGAACTCCTGAGGAACAATGGGGTAAACACAATAAGATCATGTACATGCATGTAGAGATTCAAATCAGCTGGGTCACAATTACTGAATCAATTCTAGTTATTTACTTATATCCGTCATTTTCAGACATCCCAGTAGCTGCATTAGATTCATAAAATTCACGATTGCAGCATGTTATTAAATATTATGAAGGGGACCCTACCCACTTTCTTAACATTCCTATAAATTGGTGCGATAAGTTTACAAATATTTTTACAGTGTACGTTCACCTTGACTTTCTCTGTCATTCATGGTGACCCTGATGGAGGTAGGACACATCATGTGAACTTCCCTCTCTTCGTTGCAGAGGCATTTCTTCTCAAGATGCATTACTGATAACACTATTTATTTAATTAACGAATGACAAAGACCACATACAAGATAAAAGGGTACATACAGTATGTACTCTACACATTTACACTAAGATTCTCTATGTAGACAATACAAGAGGGATTAGTATCCTGAATGTCCGTCACATCTTCTTGCGAGGCACTCAAAGTACACTATTCCTCTATACGTCGCATTGTCTGTCTTGGAGAACCACAGCTCTAATTTGGCGAGGAAACTGTATCCTTTTTATAGAGGAAGTTCACACACTTGCTGTGATACGTCCAGTGTAGGTGTGGCTATATATTCTAAGTTCAGTCATCCCTATTACTACAGAACAACTGGTACAGTTTCATACCCAAAAACTCCAAATTTCCACCTTGCGAGTCTCCAATTTACTTAACCTTAAAGGTAAAAGAAAAATACAATTATGGAACTTTGTATAACTATCCGGTTTTTTTAGAACTGAACCAGCATGGAACATCATTTACACTTTACTAAAAGTACCGCATAACTTTACATGAGTCAAACTTTCTTGGATGTGTCCTGGTCCAGTTGAGGGTTGACCAAATCTTGAGAGGTTGATCAAATCTCTGTGGTTGTTTTAAAATACGGGAAAATTTCTGAGATTCAGACGGAGCTGTTGCAGTCCATTCTTGCAAACATTCCCAATGTAAGCTGAAATTATACACCAGCTTTCTGGCAGTTCTGACTAGTAGATCAGATAAAGCGGTTCTATGAGGACGTGTATAATTACGACGAAAGGCAAATGCTCTGTCATCCCTGGCATTTTTGGTGGAGGAAAGGCTGTTATTTCACAAATGTCATTTTCAACGTCTGTGCCGTTTCGTCTCGTGGTAAACGACTATCTTCACCCCAGCCGCCCTGAACGCAGCTCCCTTTTCCCAAAACTCAGCAATCGCACTAAAAGGATCAGGGCGCGGAAGTTTTTGTTTTTACATTAGCACCCACTCCTCAAGGGGGAGGAGGGAAGCGTCGACAGTCGATTAAGCGAGGCGACAGCCCCTCCCCCCTTCCCGCAAAGACCTGCCGACGCACGAAACGCAAGCTGACGAGGCGATTCATCATCGATATTGGACACTCCCTGGCTCTTCGGTCGTAAACACCAGCACACCGAGTTTACGCCCCACTCCCAGGCCTAGGTAGATCACTATCGTAGTCCCGGTGTCTTGTCGGTCATAGCGCCGAATGTATATGCTTCTCGTAACCAAGAATTCGCCCACAGACAGAAACCGGATATACAACTAGGCCCGGGCCTAGAGCGTAACTATCCTAGGGGCGCACTTTTAGCTAGGAGAACATGTATATTTAATATTATTATTTGATTTTTGCCATTATTGTTGCTAAACATAATTTTCAAATAAATACATTAGAATAAATTAAGTTAAATAATTATTATAACATTTTCGTAAGCAGGGGTGACTTTGAAAACATGGGGTCACTTTTAGACACATAAAACAATATTTTCCACACATATGGTAGCCTTGAATTAAGAAATTTACTTGCGATACATTTCAAACAACAAATATACACGTGTCTCTTCATTAATATTTACTCGCAGTTGACAAACACGTACCGTAACATATAAAATTGTATAAATGTATCCCAATGTCATTTCACATGTTCAAAGTCATCGCCTCTTACAGTACTGCTGTATTTGACCTGTTGTTATTATAAATAGCAGGATGAGAGAGCCAATAAGTTTTAAATAATGTGATGTTAGAATTGGGAATAGGAAGCTAGTTGCTAAGGAAGAGCGAAAAAGAGACCCTGCGAGGCGCTGAGAATAAAGGGACTAGGGCGCCTAGATGTATTTATCTGTTCCTGCCCTCTGACCAAATTCTTTACCCGCAACACATTGTGGGTATGTCGCAATGTGCACAACGCGTTAGGGTATATATTTCGGCCACTGGGCAAACGGAAATAAGAGGTAAGCGTTGTGGCTACTGTGATATGTGCAGTACACGAAGCAATGTTATTTTTTTGTATTGTGCACGCTACAAACTATCCAGAACCAGGGGCGTCGTAAACGGGGAGGGGGGGCGTGTTCTCTCCGCCCTCCCCCCGAAAAAAAATTCTTAGTTTTTAAGATTTTTAAGATTTCCTTCAGTTGTATATTAAATATTTTGATGCAGAAACGCTTTAAAATTTCCCGGTGGAGAACTTCTACAGACCCCTTTATTACGTAGGTTATATGAACTCTTTCTCTACCAGTGACGTCCCCCCCCCCCAAAAAAAAATCAAATGCTTACGACGCCGATGCCAGAACGGTTATTGGTAATTTGGTTTTATCCACAACGTGTTCTGAGTATTTTACATTTACCCAAAAACCTAACATAACCCAACCTAACTGAACTATTAGATGTAGCAGCGAAGGGTTGTGGGTGACCAAAAATTCTAGAAACACGTAGTGGTTGAATGAAAAGTACTCAGAAAGCGTTGTGGGTGAAAACACAGTACCTATAATACTTTGTATGTAATTTGAAGTGTCCACAATTTTGAAAATAAAATTGCTTCGGGTACTGCGCATATCGCAGTACTCACAACGTGATTAGTAATTTGCCCAGAGACCAAAACATATACCCAGAACGCCTTGCGCACTTTACGACACACCCACAACGCGTTGTGGGTAAAATTTAGGTAAGTGAGCAAATTCGGGGATTATGAGTAACATATTGACGTAATGAAATTGTAGTGAAAAAAGGTGGGGGGGGGGGACATGTACGTAAAAGTAAAAAACCTGCGACAAGACAACCGTCTCTCATCCGTATTGTACGGGAAATGCTATTTGCGTGTCAATAAGTAGAGAATCTCAAATAAAATATTTTTATAAGTGTTGTATTAGATAATAAAAATTAGTTAATAAGTTATAAATATTATCTCAGAGGAAACCCCATACATGCATTTGCCTGTAGTTTATTTTTTGAAAACTAGTCGAGTTGCTTATTTCATAAAAATGTATTTAAATAAAATAACTCAAGCATCAAAATCGACTAATTCAGTTCTATTTTGCGTACATTTTTTTAAAATTTTAGAATATAACGATATGATTATACATGTATAATTATACACACACGTTGACTATAATTCGACGGTGTTATGCATCAGTCGACATAGTGCCAATTGTAAGGTAACAATAAGACATGCTAAAACTTCTTCAGATTTGAAACAGTCTTAGAAAAATATTTTAGTTCATAAAGTGAATGGATATTTATAACAACAGGATACAGGACTACGGTACTTTTTGTAGAACAGATTCAAAGGAGAAGAATATTTTATACGAATGTTAAAAATGGCACATAGTCCAGTGATACATAAAACCGTCAAAATTGGTGTACTAAGACAACAGTTTGGCCACTCTGTCTCTGAGTTATGTATCGGGGCCTGTGAGCTTGTGGAAGACGAGGTCACTACTCAGCGCAGTGCTCTACTACAGTCAGATGTCTTCCAGTCGGGGGCTACTCCTTAGTTGTTTGTCTGAATGGATGCATTTTGTGTAACCGATGTTTGGAAGTACAAAATCAGCAAGGGCGACCCATGTACGCACATCTCGTCTCACCCTAGCCTCTAGACGCAAGTCATCGAACTTGCGTGCAGCATTCTGAACAGTGGCTCCCGTTTATGAGATTTGGTAGTGACACCATTATTTCATAACGTAATTTTGAAGGAAAAATTACGTGTTATACGTTTATATATATTTTAAAGATTGTACACTACACAACTGTCCAACTGCTTTGTCACGCGGTAAGAGTTCCTGGTAGGCCACGGGTCCCGGGTTCAACTCCCGTATGTCCCCGTGTTCCGGACAGGGTGTTGTGTTCGTGCCTTCGCCCAAGTATCCGCGCAAACTCAACATCTGTATAGCGCCATGTGTTTCCAATGTGGCCGTCTTCTTCCAGAATACAAAATGGAAAAGACGAAGAAAGAAAAACAATATACACGATTTTAAAACAATCCAGCAAACATAAACACAATTTCGCTATTTTGGGCTGCGAATAATTAACTTTTCAAGTGAGTAGAGGACAGAAATTTAGTGTGTATGTGTATATATGTGTGTTGGTGAGTGTGTGTGTGTGTATGTATATATACGCATACATACACACCAACACACACACACATATATATGTGTGTGTGTGTGTGCGTGCACGCGAAAAGTTATTTTAATGATAAATATTCTTAAACAATACATAGTACATACAATAAGATTAGTAGTTTTCAAATAAACGCCTTATAGTAGAAACTCTGCACACCTTTTGATGTCCTTTTAAGGCGGCCCTCTTAAGCGGATAGGTTCTTGATATATATAGTCGTCTTCGTAACTGCTTTTTCTGCGGTAAAATTGTGACATTCAGAGACAGTCATGACATACATATAAGCACTTAATATATTTTCGTAAGTTAATGTGTGCTTACTGTCATCTATAATTTCTTATGTGAGACTAAAGTCAATATATAGTTATTTAATCGCTAATTACTATCACGTAGATCACAAAAGTAATAAACACAAATAAGTTTGACATTTAAATTACTGTTAAGCCACTATACAATGCCTTGCCAGGTTCGTTTTTAAATCATTTAACATAGACTACGAACAATTTTAACAAAACTCAAAGGTTTTCAAAAAGTTTCAACCTTATAACGTTTTGTTAACTGCGAAGTCATTAAAATGGAACCACTTGGTCGGGGCTTTGCGGACAGAAAAGTAAACGGCCGAGGCTTCTAGTATAGAACTATCCTACCGTATACCGCGAGAGATTTTGGAAAACCGCGTTGGGAGCGAAATCAGGTGGTCAGTCCGAGGATCAAATCCAGAACCTTACTGAATGCGAGTCCATTGTTTAATCAATGTGTAACCTTGCTGAGTTTAAAAGAAACCTTCCTAACAGATAACAAATTCACAAGAGTAACTGCTGTATAACAGATATTCACAGAAATGTGTGCAATATCAAACGAATGCAACCGTAGTTTTGCGCAACGCCATCCAAGCCTTGAAATTATTACGTCACTTCTAGCCTCTTGTAAACGAAACACACTTTTTCATTATTTATTTCCTGTCGCCATAACAGGCGCGAACACTTTACAAAAGCAACTTAAATTACCATGAATAACTAACACTGAATAAATAAAGTTAAAGGAGTAGATAATGAAGAATAAATTCCCCTCCTCTGGACAGCATCAAGGGCAATCATATATTCAAAATACGGTTTGCCATTTATTTAGTTCTGCAAAGTATAATTATTTCCTACGGTTTATAATTAAATGTGTACAATTGAAAAAAAATAAGCTACCTACATAAATTAATCCAAAAACTGCGTTATTGCGACATCGTAGCTGCTAAAGCAACTTACTCTATGTACGTAAAAAATATCTGCTGTTTCTTTAAATCCTCTGATTAATTTCAAATTCTAACCATGCCTGAGCTCAATCCACCTCAATAACTCCAACGAAACGAAACCGAATTTCAAGAAAGTTTCTATTATCAATGTTCGAACTTTACATTTTATATCAGGGCCTACATGGCAAAAAATCAAGCTTTTTGGATCAGAAGTGATATACAAGGTACAAAGAAAGAGTTTTACGTTACTACAAACGACTAAACCCTTTCTTTTTTTAATCACTCCTGTATTCTTTTTTAGCTTACCGTACGTAATACTGCAACTTAGCGTTTGCTACGTACGCGAAGCGCGCGGAAATACTGGGTATCGAGTACCGCAACATGTCAGGGCATGCGGGGAAGATATTGGAGGCAATGGAATTTCCAATTAAGCGGAGGATTTATTCCAGTTTTTTTTGCAGCTCAGTGGCACTAGGAGAGGGACACGTGCCCGCGATCACTATACGAAGCGTTATTGAGCTAATATCGAATTCTGATGCGCGGACCTCGGAGTTTGAAGTGTAGCACAAGAGCATGGCGAGGAGCGACACGGAAGTAGCACCGTAATCGATCACCAATCAGCTTCGACCTTTCCCACGCGTGACAAAGAAGCCACGCAATATGGGTGCAGCAGCAAACCTTGCATCACGCACTTCGCCGTAGCTCATGTATGTGGGAGGGGATGAAGGGGGTATTTATACGATGATACAAACGGTTAGTATTAAGTGCTTACTGTTCTACTTTTAGTATTATATATTGTTTTATATTTTGATTCATCTTTCTGGATACGTGTACATTACTTTCCGGAATTATTAGTAAGTCGAGGCACTTTTCACATGATGTGGCGTGCCATAATCTATCTGCACAATCCCCTGGACGCTGCACTGGTGTGGTTTGTCTGCAGTTGTAATGCTCATCTTTAAGCAGTAGGTACGGGTTGAAAATGCGTCACTGTGTTTGCTTGTAGAATTGTTATTATTTTATCCGTTACACTTTAAATGTTTCGAATTACTCTTGTAACGCTAGAAATGAGACCCCACATGAACATCCATATATATATATATATATATATATATATATATATATATATGTGTGTGTGTGTGTGTGTGTGTGTGTGTGTGTGTATATGTATATATATACATACATGCACACACACACTCACACACTAGGAGTGCGCCCGCGGCTTTGCTCGCGTGTATTACTCAGATTAGATAATATTTACTTAAAATTGAAAAAACTCTTTGCACAGCAGGTGGGTGGTTCGGTCATCAAGTGTTAGAAAGACAAATCTACTAGTTGAGTTAACTCTGCAGCAGTATAAGTAGCTATAGCTGTCCACGCGAAAAGCAGTCTTTTGGTCGATTGCAGAGTCATGTGAGGAAAATTTAAGGTATAGGCAAATACTGTATATTACAATATCAGACACTTCTACTTTTAGTATGTTGAAGAATGGATATCATCCACCTAGTCAGAAATGATTGAAACTATTGCATAGAATAAAATGTGAGTACTCCTCCGAGTGGAAATTCGTATGTAAATTATGTGGGTATCAAAGAAATTTACGCTGCTAATAGATGTAAAACAAAGTGGTAGGATTGCCGGTGCAAAGGTTTCCAATAATCAGAAAGAGTCTCCGATATTGCAGACTATGGAGAACTTCAGTAAAAGCTGAGAATTTTTTGTCCACATTGCACAGTCAAGAAATTGAGTTATCTCAGACGGGGAAGTGTTACCACAATATTTGCGAGAAAAATAATTTATTTTCACGCATTTACTTGCGAATGTAACTAAAATGTATATTATTTTATTTTTATAACGCACAAAACTTACATGACGGTGATTTGATAATTTATATTTAGTGTTTCGCATACTGTAAAGATGAAAAAAATACAAAATAATAATGATAAAAATATATAGTTTATTTTTTATAAAATGGTATCGTAACCATTTTGTTTGAAAACAAAAGTGCCAATAAAACACGACATATTTCATGAAAAAATTTATATCGAATATAAATTACGTCGTAGAAACCAGTGCATTCTTTCCTTTACACCATGGTTATGTTCCGCCTCTAATACCAATAAATTCAAAATAAGAATATTATTCTCTCCCATGTGGCGTTCTATCCTCTATGTACGGCCGCCCTGATTGATTTGCAACTTGAGGAAATCTTAAGGAAGGTCTGAGAAAATTTTAAGAATTTCTCAGTTTTTCCTTAGATTTTACTCACGTTTCGTCTCTGCAATGAAAATTTCTCACATTTCACTTACAGAGACCTTACATTTTACTAAATATGACTGTGCAATCGGCCCTTTATGTTTGTCGCTGCCACTAACAGCGACTTCACGTTAACCTTATTTATAGTCACAGCAAAGTTACACGTAATTGGGTAATTACAGACTCTTTAATGCGAGATGGTAATCGAATGTATTACGTAGTTTACGTGGTATTAAGACTGATTTCCCCCGAGCACAACCGGTGGTGATGCTGCCCTCAATAACACGTGTGTTTTTCAAAACCTTCACGTGAAGTTAAGTGGCATTAGGGAGTTTTTGGCGGGTTAATGTTTCGCTGAAGTATAATCGTATTTGGTGCCCCAACCTTGAGGTTGGTTAGATGGCATATGTGGGCTGATGCTGTGAAGGAACTTCAGCAGATAGTGGAATACATAATCTATTTTCAACACTTTTAACTTCGTCCAAATTGCACTAATTTCATCTTCCTTGCAGTTTTTGTGTCAAACTTGCACATTTGCACTACTTTTAAAAGGAATTTGAACCTAGAACATCCCGAACGATAGATCGGAGCTACAAACAACTAAGCCACTTGACGTCGAAATTATTCATGAACAGTAACTTAAAAATTTAAATGTTAATTTCCTGGGCTCACAGAGGTTGTACAATACCACGACTCGATAGAACTGTATAATTAAAATCCTGTATAATTTATTTCTCGCTGGTCGTATTTTCTTGGATCGTCTGCCTTGAAAGTCCACGAACTAAGTTTTCTTATTAATTAATCTATCTTATAAAATAAAAAACCTGAATAAAGTTACTTTTTTAGGAACTTACGTAAGCATCATTCTGAAGCGAACACCACCTCAGTATCTCTACTGGTTACATAAGTATCGTCGGCTTGTAGAAAACAAATGTTATGCTTTTTTCACCCCTTTAGGTGACGAATTTCAAGAAATCTTAATTTAACACCTTCAATATTTGTTCAAGTAGCCAAGTAAACTGAAAATCACGTCAATAGCTCATTCAGTCAAAGCAAAATCGACCATTCATTACAAATCATGTACAACCCCTGTACAATACTACGAGTTCGAATTTTGAAAAATCTTAAAACCGTTTTTCGGCCACTTACCTAATCATCATCCTGAAGCAAAAATAAACTGAATATCTCGATGGGTTTGATATTTGTAGAAGATTTATCTAAAAAGCATTCCAGGTCTTTTCACCTCCCAAGAAACTGAATTTCAAAAATCTCTTTAGTTACATTTTAGACTACTTTACTGGTGTCTCTTGAACGTGAAAAACACAATACCCCGCTGGGTTCAAGATATATTAACGATTAATTGAAAACACATTTCATCACTTTTCATCCCCTTCCACCTCCATAGGTGGGAAATTTAAAAAAATTCTTGAAATTACTTTTCAGGTATTTGAGTATGCATCAATCTTAAACAAATACACGTCGATATGTAAATATCAATGG
This sequence comes from Medauroidea extradentata, assembly GCA_003012365.1. Lineage (NCBI taxonomy): Eukaryota > Metazoa > Arthropoda > Insecta > Phasmatodea > Phasmatidae > Medauroidea > Medauroidea extradentata. The sequence continues at coordinate 26,723 of PNEQ01025692.1, forward strand.
GGTCAATATATATATATATATATATATATATATATATATATATATATATTCTAAATAGAAAACATAGTTTTCAAATTTTTTTACCTCTTTAGGGCCAAATTCGGAAACTTTATTTCAATGGTATTTTGGATATTTACATAATTATCAATCTAAAGCAAAGAGCACTTCGATTTCTCGATCGGTTAGACAGATATTGAAAAATATAAACACATTTCACGTATTTTCACCCCCTTAATTAAATAATTTCGAAACTTCTTGGAGTCCTGTCTTAGCCATTTGCATACGCAACCAAGTGATGTAAAAATCACGACGATAGCCAATTGTGTTCCATTAATATAGACAATTTATAAAAAAATATTTTTTCCTCCTCTTCACTGTTCGGAGGTCGAATTCCAAAAAAAAAATCCTAAACTGTTTTTTGGGTATTTACGTAAACAACACTTTGAAGTGAAAACCCAATATCTATCCCGAAGGATTCCGTAGATATTGATAGTTAATCGGAAACACATTTAAGGTCTTTTCACCCCCTTAAATGTTGAATTTCGAAGAATCCTTAAATTGGCTAATATGCATTTTTTTATGTGTGTCACATTAAAATAAAAATCACGATGAAATGTCGTCGCGTTCGACCTCAATCAACGCTTCTTCGGAAATACATTTCACCCCTTTTCACCCCTTAGAAGTCGAATTTCGAAAAATCCCTTCTTAGTGCTCGCTTACGACATGAAGGGAAACCACACAAAAATTTCACGATTCTAGGTCCAGTGGTTTGGGCAGCAGTTTGATATGTCAGTCAGTCAGTCCGTCAGGGTTCTTTTTTATACATAGAGATATACATATACGTACATACAAACACACCTGTGTGTGTGGTGGTAATCTCCTCGCTAATCACTTTGTGTGTGTGTCTATATATATATGTGTGTGTGTGTGTGTGTCTATGTATACGTATTATACATAAAATACATATGTAATGCTTGTCTCCACTCCTTTGCATTCTATGAATATGCATTAATTCACCACTCACGGAGTACTAAAGCAAGTGGAGAAAATAAAGCTAGGATTAATTTTTGTACAGGTCTGTGAATAAATTATTATATATTACTACAGGTTCTCTTAAAAACATGCACGAAATTGGAAAGTATCTGCATATTCATACTGCTATCAATAGTTTGCGGACTTCCGTGGAGTCAATTTGACGGTGTTTGACTGCTGAGTTCTTGTCGGGTAAGAAAAAGTTTAGGCAAGCGAGAAAGATACACGTAGGCTGAATTATAATTTTATAACGAAAAAATACTCGTCTTTAGTTACTGGGATAGGTCTAATAGAGGTAGGTATTATTTATAATACCTATGTACATTTCGCGAATCGACTTTATAGAAGTGATGGGGTTATGTTTCTTCATCATCTATAGTAACTTCTAAACCAATTGTAAATATCAACAGTAACTAGTGAATGTCTTTAATTACAGCAAACGAAACTGCATTTCTCGTAACTCGGAACCTGTTACCACTGCTAGTTTAAGCTTTTAAAAAATGCTTGACTTGGAGAATGATTTTAAGAAACCATCGCGTGCCCTATCCGATGAAATTTACTCTACTGAGATTGTGTTTCGGCTAGGAAATGAAAACATCTCTTCTCGTGAAACAGTGATATCAGTAATTAACTGGACTGCTGAGTCTACAGCATTACTTCTGAAGGAAAATGAGGTCACGCGGGGAGTAACGCTTATTGTTCCACGCTAAGAAACGTGTAACTTAAAGTAAGATAATATATCTGGTAAGAGTAATCGTGTATAATTTCTAACTTTCACACTTTAGATAGTTCTGGGTAATTCTGAGAAAGCTGAGTTGAGGCAAAGATTCCAATCAGTAGAATACTTTCTGAAAATTACAGTAATGTTACCTTCTTGAACTTTTTAGCTCTCCATATCGTTATGTAACCCAATTATGTTGTTATGCCTGAGGTAGCATGTATCTGTGATCTTTAAGCGACGTTTAATAAACATGCATATATGTTTTAACTGCCAAAGTTTTATGAAGTCTTTTAAACAAATCATTTTGATAATCATGGAACCTAATTTATTGTACTACACACGTGTTTCAGACATTTATCCACAATTTCGCAATTATTCGCTGAAACAATTTTAATAAAATGTTTGGTTTTTCACCAATTAAAATTTAAATCAAATAATTTAAAAAAATGTTTTGTGTAATTTTTACAGCATTCGCTGCTACAAAGACGTCATGAACACTAATCTATATTGTTTTGGAGAGCAATGATGCCAACTGATACAGAGTGATATACAATAACCATAAATCATTCAAAAAGCGATGAGATTGGAGCATCTCTTCTTTAAATACAACAGTACCAACCAAGGATTCATTAAAATGACAGACAATCCTTGTCAGTCATATAGTAAACGCTAAAGAAATATAAAGTACCTGTTACTTTTTTGGAATTTTACACGAGGAATAAAACAAGTATTTTGGTCGTTGCTGGTGAGTTGTTCTAATGTATCGTTCAATTCTGTACAATTTCGTTATTTGTGCAACATATGTAACTGCCCATTAATTTTAGAAGCATTAAAATACACACCTCGAGCACACATGTCAGTCACCGATTACAACCAAACCATTAGGCTATCTAAATATGTATATATTCCAAGAAACACGTAGTAACGGGATTATTTGTATGAACTTTATTTTATTTCAGAACAAACTGTATTGACGAAAATGTACTTAATGTTAATATTTTATTTGATCGTATGATAGGCAAGTACCTATATATTATAATTAATTATACCAAACACAAGTTTTCACTGTAAATAATGTACGTTCGAATAACATATATTTGTACATCGACCGTATTGTTTTTCATATCCCATAATTATAAATGATACTTTATCGCGGGAAAACTTGACTGTTTGCTGGGATTCAACGCACGTTCAGCTTACCAGCAGAAGACTGGCGTTCGGTTGTATGTGAAGATTTTGCCCTATTTGACTGAGCCAATACTTATCCAGCTAATGTAATATTTGAAGCCTGTTATTCGTCTGCATTCAGCTACGTTGTGTCAGACGTACATCACCCAACCATGTGTGTTGCAATAAAGTACAGCGTTCTCAATGGTACGTTGTCACAAAACATTTTCGCTATATATACCATCGTCCATCATCTTTACACATAATACTTACTTGAAATGCTAAACAACATAGCTAAGGCGTGGGGTCCACCAGATGGATTTAAATACCTGGTAAGAGATTAACGTGGTGATGTTTCAAGTGTAATTAAATTATAAAAATATTTGCAAAACAGCAATCAAATATTTGTTTATCATAACTGATATTCAAGAATAATATTTTTAACTAATATTTTGTGTTATCAAATTCCAGGAGTATAGATTACACCGTTACACATGAACGTAAAAAAGCGTAGAAATAAATTCACGCAATCGAATTGAAAAGGAAGATGACATTAACTTGTTGAAGAGATAAAACGAAGAAAAATTTCCCCACACTTAACAGCAAGTTTATCAACAAGAGTGAGATGTGGTGTGAGGTGACTGTATAGCAACAATGCCCGAGTGAAGAAGCCCAGGGAATAGGAGATCCGCGAGAAAACTCGTCTGCCAACTCAATATTCTGGCACGAGTTCCACGTGCATAAATTCCTGTCTACTCCGCAGGGAATCGATACTGTATAGTAATTGTTGTATAGTGGTTTTATCAGTGCCGAGGTGTTTCATCCTGGGTTAAGTTATAAGTTCGCATACTGTACACACACGCGGCATCCGATGAAATACATTTTTCACATTGTCAGATTGAGGGCTTCCTTTTCGAGCTCGCTGGTTTGCATGACAGTGGCAAGATAAGTCTGTACCAAAATGTATGTGATTTTTATATAAATCGTCGTATTCTTGCATACCAAAATAACTAGTAAGGATCTCACTCCTAACAGTAAGTGCGAGCATGAAAGACTGATAATTAGGAAATGCAGAGGTCGAAGCCACAATCTTATGAATGTGACGTAGGCATGCTAATCACCAGAACTTCTTTAGATATGTCGATCCTGTGATAGCAGTATTTTACATGTCTTAAAAGTTTTACTGTGAAAAGAACAGCTTACAACAGACACAACCTTGAATACACATGTACAATATATTTTTACAGCGTGACAATCAACATTCGGACATAAAAAAAACGGTAAAAAACTGGATGTACAGGTCTTTAACAGATTTTAAATATTCTTTACACATTCTCATCGGAAACACACGATATATTGCGTAGTAACATAGTAAATATTTAAGCAGAATTTGTTATTTTCGTTCCTTTTTTTTTTTTCAAAATTAAAATCCGTAATTTATTGCTGCCGCGAGATTTATTTCATCAAAGTTCATAATTACCTCGTGTTTTTCTTCTTTATTCCTTAGTGAGACAACTCCGCCAAATTTACAACATGATTTACGGACTGTAAATTTTACTCCTATGTGGTTCTTACGACAAGACTGTTAGCAAACGATTGTATGTTGATAGTAATGTATTTATCATATTACGTCTTAATATTTATGTATTTTTTCTGTTACTTAAAAAAGAGACACGCTTTATGTCATATAATGTCAACATCTTTATGAATAATTTAATGAATGATGACTGTAAAGGCCAGTTTACCCTTTTGTTTCTTCTGCTGTCCCCAAAACTAGTATTGTCCAGTACTTTTACATACATTTTCGCTTCGATTACCGTAAGCCTAGGTTTCTTCGTGGCAGCAGGGGGACTGTACGACACTCGGAATATTTATATTTTACGCATTTTTACTAAGAAATAAATAACTAAATTTGTGTACATTAAATAATACGTTTAATATATCCATATTAGTTTCCTTATCCGGGTTCGGTCCCGAATTTTTCGCACGTGTTGAAAGGTGCAGGACGTTGTCGTTGGCCGGTGAGTTTTCTCGTGGACCTCCGTCGCTGCTCGTCTCACCTCATCCACTCCTCGGGCTGGGAGGACGACAGGTATGTCTCGCTAGTCGAGTAGCTGGCCCAACCTTCACCCCAGCCTTCTGTCATTCACACTGTAACCCTGTCTTAAAGCGAGAACATGAAGTGGAGTTTCTTAACTAAACAGACCAATTTTGACTGGCGCAATGTCGCCCTCAGCTGACACAATGTAACCTTACTGCTGTGCGTGAGGCGAGGGAAAATGATAAGTGATGGTCTTTCTGTAGGTATCTTCGTGACATTGAAGGCAAACGCCTGATTGAAACGAATTACGAATGTAGAGCTCCCCCAGCCAGGCGAAACTCAAACTGTAATCGTGTTCGAAAGCTGTGCGTCGCGTGGGCGTGTCCCAGGTCATACGGACGCCTTTGCGTCGCCGAGGTAGACGCTGCGGGAAGGGGGGTGACGGGCGACATGGGGAGGGGGGCAAGACGTAGGGTCGACACCCACCCCTCACTCCCCTTTCCCAATCCTTTCATTTTCCACGACCTCGAGGGCAGTCAAACCACTGAACTTTTCCCGCCCGCTGACGTGTTTGACAATCGGGTCTCCCGCCCCGACGCGGCACGGCGCTACGGTCGATTCCCACCCCCGCACACCCCTTCGTCGTCCCCACAGCCTCGCATGCGAACTTCGCCCCTACGTCCAAGCCACCCCTTGGGAGGAAATGTTACACGTCACTCGGCTTGACGAGCTGCCGGGGCACTTTTATCTGATTATTGGATTCACAAACACGCCTAGGGCTCGGCCTTCAAGAGGTGCGTAAAAGAAATCTTTAGACGCGGGGAAAATATTGCCCATCGGCGGCTTCCAAGACTCGTCATATCCGCGGCGCAATCATATCTGTAAAACTACGTTCTTAATAGGGAATAACGAACAACCGAAGTGGAGGCGTCGATAAAACCTTACAAAATACATTTATGTGTGTGATTACTCTATTTAGTAGAATATACGTACAATATTTTATCAAGCGTAGCAAAATAAGACCAGCAATAAATAAATAAATTTTATTACATCTTACCATGAATATATTTACAAAACTTTCATATTAATATACTATACCTAAAGCTTAAAAAGTTATTTACCTGAATGGAACTTTTAATAATTGTATTTTAAGTCGGTAGGGCCTATATTCAATAATTTACACATCACAATACCTCACTTTGCAGAAGTACGTTTTTAATTGTTTAGTCGTTTTGGTCGCTCTAAGTGTCTTCGAACAGTACATAACCTTGGAAGTGGTTCACGGAGGGAAAGGGGGTGCTAGTCGTCATAGGCCAGCTTATGGAACCATCCCTTTTTTGAAATATTTTAGGCACTTTCAGCAAATCCCTCAGGTACTAAGGAATTACGCTGCTGTAAAATTTTCTATATATATATATATATATATATATATATATATATATATATATATGGGGATCTGAATTCCAAACCATGTTAATTCCCAACTATAAGTAAGAAATAGCAATAAAATATCATATCTTTTTCGTGTGCATTTATATCTATTTTGAATTGTTTATTACACAAAATAGGCCAATAATAATTTGACTGTGAATAGCAGCATATTTCGGATATAAATAAATTCACACAATTAATATGTAATCTTTTTTGGAATTCGGGTCCCCATATATATATATATACATATATATATATATATATATATATATATATACACATTATACATATACAAGATTTTTGGTAATTATAGATACAAACGAAAGCGGTATGTCGAGGACGACGAAACTAGTAAATAATATTGATAAAGATAGTTCCAGAAAACAATGGTTTTTCCAATATACAACACTACATGTTACGACAGGAACGCTATAATACCAGTGTTCCCGAGGATAAAAACGTAAAAATTCTGCACTTGTGGATGAAGACGTCACAACAAGTGTTTGAAATGGGCGCCGTTCATGTGAATGAAGGCTTCAGCACGTCTTCGCATCGATGCCCGTACACGTTCAAAAATTCCAGGTGTGTTCCGAATGCAGTGACAACCATCCACAATGCGTTCCTTTAGTTCGTGAACACTACGCAGCCACACTGCGTGTGCTGTTGACTGTGTGAACTAGTGCCATGTTCGTACAGTTGTAACAGTGTTGCAACATTGCAATGTTGGCACGTGTCCAAACATCATAACGGGAAACCGTCGTGTTCTGGAAGTGTGTTAATTAGCATTATTTGCTTGTTTCATCGTCCTCGACACACCCCTTTCGTTTTTACCTATAATTACTAAAAATCCTGTATACTATATATTTTCTCTGATAAACCTTACAAATTATAGTAGAAATAGAAGTCTCGGCAAATTCGCCAGATTACAGTGATAAGGGACCAGTGCGTGCATCAAGCTGTATGTTTCACAGGAGAACTCTGAAAGTGATTATATTATGCCAAGGATAATACGTGCCTTCTTAAACGTAGTCTTAAGAGGCCGTGTCAGTATTTCAGGCACATGTATGCAACCCGCATTAATCCAATATAAATGAAGGATAATCCTACGTTGCCTATAGCAGTAAGAGTGTTACATATATCAACATTAACTTCACATTTTATAATAGACAGAGTCGTTCTTATTTTTGCTGCGTTTGCCGAAGTATAATAAATTGTTGCTAACAAATTTTAAAAACTTTTTTCACATCACGTTTATAATTTACCGTTTGTTTTATTTGATTTTGCAAAACGCAACGAAACTAAGAACGACTGTGTATTTGAAAAAGTGCAAATATAATGTTGATGTGTGCAATACGCTTATTACTACAGCAACGTAAAATTAGCCTTGATTTATATGTGATTAATGCCAGTTGCATACTTGCGCCTGAAACACTGACAAGGACTCTTAAGGGTGTTCAAGTGCGAACAAATTATAATTTTATATTTTTGTGAAATATTGTTAGTTTTATAGACGATACTTGCGAGTACATTTTCCTCTTGCGAAACAATTTTAACTCGCATAGTTTTCTCATAACGGTGCATCAAAGTAAAAATTGGCATGTTCTGCTGCCATGCAAATAGTGAAAACCAATTGCCTTACGTAAGTGAAACAATTCAAAGCAAAATAACGTGTCACAGGCTACGTAATAACATTTTTTTTTATCTTGGGAACTATTCTTGTATTTTAAAAAATTGCTGAATTTGCAACTTTTGACGTGTATATTTGCGATTTTTTTAAAATTAAAAATATTACGTTATGGTCATTAAAATACTTCATTGCATACCTCATGAGAAGTAATATCACAGTGAATTATTTTGTTTATGTCGGTCAGTTGGTTTTCACTATTTGCATGGCAGCAGAACACGCAAGTTTTGACTTTGACGCACCGTTATGAGAAAACTACGCCAGTTAAAATGTTTTTGTAAGAGGAAACTGCACTCACACGTATTGTCTACAAAACTAACGATATTTCATAAAAATATAAAAATATGATTTAATCGCACTTGAACACCCTTAAGGGCGCTGTCTACTAGCGCGTAAGAGGTTCAAAAGCGACGGAGCAGTAAGGTTGACCTTGAAGCGCGCATCACATGCCACGTCGCCTCAACGAGCCAAGCGTTGAACTAGCGAGCAAGGTTCCCGCCGAAAGGTTTTTACTGTGGGACATTAAGCGGTGACCATATAATTTTATTGGTGGAAAGAATGCAACTAAGTACAGTGCAGGTCGCAATCTGAGGTTCACGTACATTCTGTTAGTACATTTTGAAGTACGGAAGCCTAATAAGGCTGTTTTTCGCCATGTTGGAGGGCTTAGAAACAGTGTTTTTAATAAGCGTGGCGTTTTATCAACGAAGTTCCGACTTGTCTGAAGTTTGTTTTATTTCTTACATTGAGACAACGGGCACACATGGAATAGTTTCGTAGAAAAAACCTGTTTACGAACACACTGCAACACATTTGAAGCGCGAGGTAGACGGCCGCATTAAGGATGTTCAAATGCGTTCTGTACCAAAATGTTATATTTTTACGAAATATCATTAGTTTTGTGGACGATACTCGTGATCATAGTTTCCTTTTATGACGCAATTTTAGCTCGTGTTGTTTCCTCATAATTTTGCGTGAAATTCAAAAGTATCGTGTTACGTACCAATGTAAATAGTGCAAACTAGTTGACATAATTAAAGAAAATAATTTATAGTGAAGTAACATCCCATGGACTGCGTTACTAAGTATCAGAAACACTCACAGCGAACAAAACCTCTGTATTATAAAAAATTGCGGAATTTTAAACTTGTGTTCCTTATTTTACTTAATATTCAACATATTACATGGCGAATATATACATTTTGGGTTACGCAGAGCATGGCAGGGTGTTATACTGTGAATTATATTATTATAATAAGTCAATTGGTTTTTACAATTTGCACGGCAGCCTAACATGAAAAATTTATCTTAGACGCCAATATTATGTGAAAAGTATACGGACTAAAATTGTTTTGTAAGATAAACCTGCACTCGCGAGTACTGTCTACAAAATGAACAGTATTCCGTGAAAATATAAAATAATTATTTTATACCACTCGAACACCCTTAAGAGAGAGAATGGCGCTAGTTTTGTGCCTTGCGCTAAGAAACGATGATGCAAGAGATGACCGAGAAGTCAGCCTCAAGAACGCCGACCTACCTTGAGCGGTTTCGCACTTCAGAGGCTTTGAAGTGACCAATTTATAAGGGCGATCTTGAGGCGCGCATCAAATGCCTCATAGCCATTACGAGCCAAGCGCTGAGAGAGAGAGAGAGTTTTGGACAGCGGTTAACATCGAGGTTTTTAGCGCTGGAGAGGGGTGATACGAGGTGAATATGGAGCAGTTCCGGAATGAAAGGGCGGGGAAAACGGGAGATCCCCGAGAAAACCCGCCGACCAACGGCATCGTCCGGCACGATTCCCACATGCGAACATCCGGAGTCTGACCCCGCCGTGAACCGAACCCGGATCGCCTTGGTGGAAGGCGAGAGGTCTGACCCCTCGGCCACCGCGGCCCCTCCAAGCTCTGAAGTAGCGAGAAATATTCCCACTGAAAAATATTTACTAAGGGACTCTAAACGAAGACCATAAAATTGTCTTGGTAGAAAGTCTGTAGCAAAGTTCAATGCACATTTAAATACGTGCATCAGGTTACTACATTCGTAAATTCGTCAGTCTGAAAAAGCCGTTTTTTTTCTTTTAGCTACGGCGGGGGGCTTCAAAACAGTTATATAATTTTTTTTTAGGTCACGGGTTTCTATTTGTTCTGTTTTTGTGAGTTTAATTTTTTAAATCCTGAAAGGGATCAGGTATCTCAAAACTGTTTCACAGAAATGTTGGAAATTGTTTGTACTCTTTAGCCTAAAGTTTTGAAAACATATGTTTATATTATTTTGAATACTTATCGACATAATTAAATTTCCTAAAATCAACAAATAACCAAAATTTAAAAAAAAACTTGCGATTAAAAAAAAATAGACTAAATAGTAGCTACAAAAAATGTCCAAAATTTACATGCAACTGTTTTGTAATATCTTCTTTCAGGACTTAAAAAATATAACTTACAAAAGTAGCATGATAGACACCCGTGGCGCGATTACCTTGGTTCATATATTTCACCGTACAGACATACAAGAAAGCTATGTAAATAGTAACTGCATTAGGTATACAAATAAAGTCTATGACATTTGCAGACAAAATTATACGCGCATAAGTACCATGTAACTTACGCGATATTCAAACTTAGGATTCTTATTGCATACAGTCGGTTGGCTTTTAGCTAGTAAATTGCATGACATATTCAGCCTTAAATGTTGTTTCGAGAGCGCCGATCTAGGTTGTATTAAATTTGAACGTAAGCTTCCGTTGCGGAATAAATTACCCACCCAATTAAGGGTGTGCAATTTCCGTCCTAAATTTTTTAGTCCGTGGCAATGATTTATGTAGGTCTCCACGAACTATGGCCATTCCGCGAGTGGCCAGAAGGATTTATGACGTAATTTAGTTCTTCTTGCACGGGGGGAAGGGGATGCCATGTTGACTGCAAACATAACACAGCTATGAATATGTAATTAGCCACGTTAATAACGTGGTCCGGTTACTGTACGAGAAGGTCTGCAGTGTTGAAAGTTTCTGATACAAGCGGAGCAGCAGACCTGAGGTGTAAGAATGTTTGATTAGTTTCACTGTTCTAACATTGTGGCCACTCATTGTAACAAAGAAAATTCCCTGAATTTCTCTGGTTGCTATGATAAACAAATTGATTGGCAGATAACAAAAAAATTAACTGATTTTACAATTTATTCAACACATTTTCCAATAAATGTAGTTATTTTCTAACACTGTTATACTGTCCAGCAAGCGAGAACTTGACAAAAATTCATCAGAATTAAAATCACCTTTACATGAGTGTAATATAATCTTAAACTCCTTTATTTTCCACTCTACTACTTTTATTGCCGCTGAAAATGAACGAAGCAAGAAAATTCATTGACATTTCTCATATGGACCTAATTTTTCTTATGTTTCCAGGTGGCTACAATTTCTATGATAATCGCAGGTTTTCCTGGTGGGTGACCTTGCTGAACTAATAAGATACTGTTAACAGCCAGAAAGTCTACCACGGGTCGCTCTAATAAATGTTAGGTAACGTTCGAAGTTTGAAAAAAAAAAATGATATTACAAGATCAAATACCAAAATATTTCTCTTTTCTCAAGTAGCAATGCCGTTAAAAATAATACAGTTTATAATTATTACACGTGTTTATTTTGCCGCAATTTTTTTTATTTCTATCGGTCACCTGTGTAATGTATATGTAGTATTTGCATGAAAAAGCACAGACGACTGCAATGAACAGAAGAGAAACCACTGCCAACTTCACGGCGATGCAAAAATAGGCTATGCGCGTACGTTCTATCGTCAGTTAGGGCTTACGTTTTAATTTGAACTCACTGCGCATTTGATGGCACGTACAATAATACAAACTTACAAAGAAGAAAATGCCACAAATTAACTAAGCTGTAACTTAAAAAATGTATTGGATTGATATAATCATAATTTTTTCTTAAAATATTCTCGAAGTGAAAAAGTTCACATTTTAACTTTACCTTAAAAAAATACTTATACTTAGCTTGGCTTTATTTTGGGTAAGAGTTGTGGTATATAGATACACATTTATTCTACTATTCGCATGTATTTCAATAACTTCATAAGGTTAAATAATAACGGAAACGCAATTCTTATTATTCAAGACTGGAACTAGCGTACTGTTAACAAAAACAAAAACGTTACATTACTATTTACGTTTGTAAGCGTAGGTACACATGATAAAATTAAATTACAATTTTGCGGCACATGGCTGCTTTAAAAATAATAGTAATAAAACATCAATGTGTGTTTTTTCATGCTAATTACGTACTACATCACAATAAATGAAGATGCTGGTGGTAAATTTTGTTGTGGAGGTTAAATGGATTCACATTCGACCATTCGCTGACTAAGTAGGCTTCAAAAATTAGTTTGAGAAAAGTATTAAATTGTAGAGACGTGTCTTAGATATGATGCATTTATAATGAATCAAGACAGAAGCATGTGACACGATGTAGACATAATTGTACGCATATATATCTGCATTAAAGGTATATTTGGTAATTAAACGTCCAAACGACATATTTTCATTGCCTAGTTAATATTTCAAACGTGTGAGACGAGAACTGTTTATCCAACAACATACAAACACTTTTTATTGTATTTACCATGTTACAAAGTCATAGTCTGGCGTTCATCTACGTTCTATATTAAACCTTTGATTCTTTAATCACTCTACACAATTAAATGTTAATTTGGCAAAACAAAAGATCTCACCTGAAACACCTATAGCAACATTGCGCTACACTGGTTAAAAGTGATCAGGGAAAAATATAACTATGAAATATACGTGACGGTTCATTTATTTGATTTTCTACAAAATAATTCGTAATGATCGGAATTAATTGTTCAGAATATCACTGCATTTGAAATTCATAGTTTCGTACATGTCTTCAGAAAACGTGATACGTAAGTTAACCCTGAACAATTGAATGATAATCGCAGTAATTCAAATGGCAGTGCAGCAAAAACAAAATAAAGATAGAGAAAGTCTATAAAACTGTTTTTGTTATTTTATTAAGAAGATATTTTCTCCGTGTGATGCCCTCCTTTAGCAAAATAATATGCGTCGATTAGTAAGTTACGGTGCCACAAGTATTTCATCAGAAAAACATAACACTAGAAACATATTTGTTAACAATATTAGCAAAAACTATTTTCTATTATTGCTGCTATTTTTCTGTGTTTCATATATTGACCATCAGATTCCCGCCGATTTCAGTGCCGTAAACTTTGGTTTTTAAAAAGTGGAATAGCGGTGTGCTACTCAATACATACGGCTGCTTAGAAAAAAATCAAACAAAGTTATTTGGACGGGTTATATGTGTAATTTTATGTATGCAAAGAAGTTGCGTATTTCTTACTGAAACAGCAGAAAAACTAAACATTTGGGGACGTACAAAGTTTCCCCTGCTATCACAAAGTAACCTCGGTTTACGGTAAATGTTTTTTATCTTTAAGTTATGTAACACGTCGTCTCTGATGCAGCATGTGTTTGACTCATTTAAATACCAGGAAGAGGGGAAAAATGTAAAAAAAAATGGTTGGTAAATATAGATCAACAGTAGCTACCCTGCAAGCGACGTGTGATCTTACCTGACGATGTTGAAATACGATGTGTCCAACACGTATAAATCACCGTAAAAGCGTCATATACTCGGTATGACTTTATGCCGCGATCAGTTCTCCCCTTACGAACACCAGCCCCTCTTTGTCATAACCTGCAGCCAATTAATTATTATTCGTAGTGCCTGTCTCGTCTTTCACCGAGCAAGGAGCGTCTACTGTTATTCCTGCTCCGGGGGGTAACAGAAGATGCTGCTGCTAAATATTCAGAAGCTGCATGGTTGTGAGTGGGGGGGGGGGGTAATTGTGTAATGGTAGAATCAACAAGACGGGCGACGGGTCCTTCCTAAAGACGCACATGACCAGACATTGTAGCTGATACAGAACCATGCTAACATGAATCGAGCATACGACACCTTTCAAAAACGCATGTACACAAGAAAGATAGTTCTTGGAATATATCGTACTTCGCACTGCTACATTAAAGGCCGTTAAATTGAGATAAATGAATATGTCCTAATTGAACGAAAGAGTGATAAATTGGAGAGGTTACTAGCAACTTCATATAACTCATGAAAATTTTTTGCATGTGTAATTATTCTCATAACGACATGTCTAACCAAAAATTGGTGTGTCATGAGGCATACGCCCAACTAAATCCAACTAACATTTTGAATTGCATAATTTGAACCAATATAAAATGCCATAAAACATAAAACAAGACAAATATTTTATTTACAATAGTGTTTTCTGTAAATACGAAAATAGGTTTTTTTTTATGATTTTATGACATTTGATTTCAGTGCGCATTATATCATTTCTGTGAGTTTGTTTTAGTAATTGGGCGAGCGTCCAAAAAACATGCAAATCTTGACTTCGACAACCTGCTGTTGCAAAACTATGCAATTGTTTTAAGAGGGTAGGTTGATCACTGGAAACGTCTGAAAAATTTTCACTATTTCGTATGAATATAACATTATAAGTGAGTCACATTTGAACAACATTAAGGTTCTTATCTAGGTAGGCTGCGTTGGTGTATGCGAGGCAAAAAACTAATGGATTGTTAAGAGTGACGTCGGTCGGCGAATGTAATACATTATCGCCTCTACACGCAAACCCCGCAACTGGCGCGGAGAGCTTTACTATTATTATTAATTTTCCTATGGGACTTTTCTAGTACTGTGTTTTTGGAATCCGGTTGGAATTTTCCTGGATACGGCAGCTTAAGAAAAGTGTTTTTAGCCATTTTGAGAGTATTGAAAATCGTGTTTCCAATAAGCAATCCTAATTTTTAAACTGATATAAATATTGTTTTTAATGTGTTTTCTTTTCATGGAACTACAAACTTAATGTGCGTTGAGATGTTTCTTCCAAATATGATAACTTGTAACTCGCTGCAATGAGTTTCAAGCACAGGTAGATATGAACCTTAAGGCATTCCTGCATTAAAGGGTGAGTGGCTTTGATAAACGCTCAACTTCGTGGTCCTTAGGGGTTGCACGAGGTGAGTGTGGAGCAACGCCGGAATGAGAGGGCGGGGGAAGTGGGAGAACCCCGAAGAAAACCACGCCGACCAGCGGCATCGTCCGGCACAGTTCCCACATGCTAAAATGCGGGGACCAACCGCGTACTAAAGGCTTTCAGTATTAACGCTATTGCAGTAATGCCGTTTTTGTGTTTGAGATCGTGATTATAAAGTGATTATAAAATTAAGTTTTGCGACTATGGAGAGTTACAGTTTTTTTTTTTTTTTCACTGGCCAGTAATTGAAACGTGCATCATTGCTACAATACGTGCAGGAACTCTTCTTCTTCTTTTTTTACAACACTGACGTAGGATCTAAAAAAATTTCCTGTGCCAGTTCATACTTCACGGAAACGAAATCGAATCATTGGCAGCAATGTAGTTTTCGATAGTAGAAAGAAAATTGAACTAGGAGCATCATACAGTCCACGCACAAGCTAAAAATAAGAGCAGGCTTGGTTTCGCACGAGGCAGACAAGCTCGTTCCAAATGAAAAACGTTCAAGACAGCATAAATATTTATAAGAGCTCCGGTTCGCTCCTGATCCATTAAGCTATCGCACGGCTAGACAACATTCCTTGCCTTAATGTTCTACCTCCTGCTGGCTAACAAGAGCTATACCTACTAAATACTTCTATCAGTTCTACGTTGAATCTGTATGGTCCTGAGGTTTTGAATAAGTCTATATGTCAACTGTAGAAACTAGGAAACATTATAGTGCAAGCTTCTGAGTCAAAACAGTCCGTCTTATTCGCTCTCAGA
Organism: Medauroidea extradentata; assembly: GCA_003012365.1. Taxonomy (NCBI): domain Eukaryota; kingdom Metazoa; phylum Arthropoda; class Insecta; order Phasmatodea; family Phasmatidae; genus Medauroidea; species Medauroidea extradentata. The sequence goes on from PNEQ01025692.1 coordinate 42,679, forward strand.
TTAAGTTTACTCTTAGACATAATTTCATAGATTAGTGATGTTAAAGCGTTGTGAACCAAGATTTTTATGGACGTTTATGTCTCGTAACATTCCAATTAATGTGGGATTTACATGTTGGTAAAACCATGTAACGAAAAACTGAATGAAGCTTAACAGACGAATATACACACACTTGTATAAAACAGGTACAAACTATTTTTTACACTGTTGCTATCGTAAAATTTTATTAGCGTGTCTACGTGAGGGGAGGAGGCAACATTTAACGTTGCCAGTTTACCGTAAACACTACATTTGTTTATGATTAATGTCAGATACTTTTCCGTAGTAGATGCTGAACGCCGACAACACAGACACTTATTAAGTAAAATGACTTTATTTCTTTCTCACAGTCCAATAATGTTTCACGCAGTCGTATTTATAACCAACTTTCCAACACGATGATGAAAGTTCATGACCCAGCTTATTTGAACAAGAATTTTAAAACACGGTGAAAAATTAAAGAACATACTAATAACATGTACGTTTTCTAATGGTATACGAAATAACTTTACTTTAATTGATTCTTTAATTATAACGGCATTTTAAAACCTGTTTTCACCACTAAGTGTATGTAACAATGTTACTTACAAAATGTTGGTTACAAAAATATAAACAACCAATTACAAGCAACGGTACCTTATTTACAGCAACATTGGTGTGCAATTAACGATGCTGAAAACAGCAATGCTACTAACAAAGTAGTAATAATGACAAACCTATATTAATAATAAATATTGGTGACAAAATACAACGAAAATTGCTAGGAACATTGCTGGTAACATTTGTTTATCAACATCTTTCAATCTAGGCCGCCCTAGAATGAGCCAGGAAAATAATGATATCAACAGTGTTGGTGACAAAGTTATTTATGTGTTTATAAAATTCATATCTTTTGCTGACAGTAAATGTTTTCCACAAATTGTTGATAACGACACTTCCCTGAAGAAAACTACAACTAACTTTACGGTATTCTTCCTTAACTATTCGATGACAACACGAATATTACTAGGGTTACTACAAACTTAAAACAATTTCTTCTTGTAAATATACTTTGTAAAGGTTCAAATGCAAACAAAAAAATTTCCCCACAATTTTTATGTTGTGACATAGAAAGTGTTTTTAATTAAAAGCGCGCCGTTGAAAGCATTGCAATCCTAAGCCATCAATTCACTGATCCACACAATAAGTGTGTTACTATCATGGTAAGCAGCGGAAAATACTACAAAAAAGTTTATGGTTATTTAACACACAGCTTCGACGTTTCTGGCGGTTATTTTAAGAATCTTGCCTGATATATCCTCTCTCCTCGCTTTCGTAAAGATAACATACATATTAAAATGAAATAAGGAAGCAATAAAAATGTAAACGCCCGAATTACACTAGCATTATAAAGAGTGTTGTTAGCACCTAGTAGCTTGAAATAATCGAGCGATCAATGCCGTGAGTACTGCCTGAGGATTAAACCAAAACCAGAGCTGTATCACGAGTGTAATCACAGAACAATCTGTAACTCAGATCGAGGCGTCGACGTGAGTCGTGTTGGCCGCTACATTCGGAGAAAGTTGGATAAACTGCTGATACGCCAAGCGCTAGAAAGCACATGTTTGCGTCTATGCGTGTCTACTTGTGACTTGTGGTAAACATAAGAGTGTGATGTCTACATTTATAGGAGGATTGCAATAAAGTCAAATGGCCGCTGTGATAAATTATACTCAACTACATATGTACTGTCCAAATATTTCTAATGATGCACTGCAATTTCGCACAGAAAGTAAAGTATTGTTGTATGTACGATACTTTGGTTAAAATACAGACAACAGTCCTGTTTGTTTGTCGGTACTGTCTGGATCGTTCCTACAAGAATCTGGTCTGCAGAAGTAACAATAATTATGTTTTGTTAAAAGTAAGATACTCTTTTCTCCTTCCACAGAACAAGTTGTAGGAACAACCAATACAGTGCCGACGACCATACAGGACTTTTGTAACTATTTCAACGGAATACTTATATTTAGTTGGCAGCACTTTCATACGACACACCATTCGAATGTCTTTAACTGCTCGGTAGGTTCAGTCCCCGGATTTTTACATGTGGAAATCGGACTATGCCGCTGGTCAGCGGGTGTTCTCGAAGATATCCCGTTTCCACCACTCCTTGATTCCAGTGCCTATTCATACTGACGTTATGTCACCCTCCACAGGCATTAAAATCTTAAATGTCAAGTTCTGACCATAATCTCTTTACTTCACTTAATTTCAATTAGATCTGTAACAACAGAAAACAAAGATTTATGGAGTCTAAAATTCTGTCAATGTTGTATTCCATTCGGAATTCAGGTTAAAGTTCCATAAATTAAACAAAAAGAAAAGTTATGACACAAAATTCGTAAGTTCAGGATGTCGATGTACTCTCACGCTTAAGGCAGATTCTCGCCCTCTCATTGTCTTCCTCGTCGCCAGTAAGCGCAGGCGCGTCAGTCTTTTTCTACGAGGACCCGAGACACCTCGCAGTTCCCACCCACCTGGACCTGCGAAGGAAAAGGAGGGGTCGTAACGGGCATAGTTTTATGGAGGGGTAAAGGGGGACAGCAGGCGCTATGTTTATTTGTCCGGGTGGCTTGATAGGACGCAGGGCCGGCGGCGCGGCGCCGAACGCATTCCCTTTAACGCGAAGCGCCTATTCCTGGATGAGCCGCTATTTTTGAAGACACCGCTCTCATGAGCATGGACCGCTGCGACGAGCGGCGCCTGGGCGCCTAAGGTAGGCCACCCCCGTGACACCCGCCTAACGACATGCAGCAACCCTCCTACCTTACCCCCCAGGCACTGGCGTTTGTCCGCGGCAAACTTCATCACTGTGAAAAAAAAAAAAACAGAGGTAAATTTACTCTACACGTACAGGAAGCTAATAACCTCTAAATGTAAGGAAAGAGAAGTGAAGTGAAGATACTTTTTGGTCAGCGTTTAATATCCGGGTCTTAAGCACTGGTGAGAGGTGACATGTTGTGAGTATGGAATATTGCCGGAATGAATAGGGGGAAAAAGGAGAGCCCCGAGAAAACCCGCCGACCAGTAGCATCGTCCTGCATGATTCCCACATCCGGGGACCGACCACGCATAGATTCGAACCCGGATCGCCTAGGTGAGAGGCGAGAATGCTGACCCCTCGACCACCGTGGCACACTTACCTGTAAGGGAAAATTATGCTACACGTGTAAAGAAAAGATACATAACTGATAAAGTAATTCTTAGTTACATATTGTAACAGATCCTCTATGACAATTTTACATTACGTGCGAGCAAAATTTCTGAGTCGTTTGTCTGGCAAATATACCGTGTTGACTACTGGTTTCCCGCACAGGTTGGGGAATATTCTCATTCACTTGGTGAGTGAAGTTTCCAACTTATTTTTTTCAGAGGGATCCCTGGTTTGGTGAAACGATTTCCGCTCCCGTTTGTTTCAGTGTCTAATGTGGTCGTCTGCAGCTCTGGTTCATGATCAGCGATAAAGTTTTTTTTTTTTTTTTAATCTTACGTGTCTTAACATTTTACTGCATATCACAGACTTGAGGCATCGCGGTAACCGTTAATTCTGATCGGTAGTGTCAAATGAGAAATTTATACCCTCAGACACGCTGCCAATAACAAAGAAGCAGGACTGCAGGTGTACAGAAATCTTTTCACGAAAATAAAGGATAATCGTAGCCAAGTGGCGTCCCCTTAATGCATACCGCGCTGAACGCACTCACTCTATCGTATAACAACTCATGTTTGTTCGTTTTCTGTGCGTTCCTATGCCAATTATCCGGCAACTATGTAGCATCGGTGGGTGGTTGTGCGCACCCGCGAAGGTTCCTGACAAAATAACTTTATGGTGATGGGAGCAAAACAGGGCGGGGGTGCAGAACGGGATGCCCCCTAAAAATATATTGAAAAAATGTTTTCATGTTTCAATAATATTCATTTACGTCCCTCAACATCATTCTGCACCACCAGTCACATTTCAAAACATTTTTTTTTCAGACATATTGCCTCAGAAAATGGAAATCCCCGCGAACGATGTCGCGTTCCAGCTAGTGAAACATAATCATGTTATGTCATCGCTACTGTAGTACACTAAAATGCACCCAGTCAACTTATTGCGATGCACACGAAACATATACTTCCAAAAAGGAGTCTTTGTTTCGAAGACACGAATTGATTAAAAACAATCGCGCTCATAAAAAATGGGTTTGTAAATTTTCTTTCGGTTGAACTTCTAATCAAAATAACTAAATTGATAAATATCAATAAATGAAACATGGCTGAAGTTCAGTATTACAGAGAAGAACTTATCATTAGTAAGGTGTTAACACTGCTTCTTTTACAGTCGTCAAAAATACTATCTGAATTTTCATTTTTTACAATACTGCATGAATTGTGACATTTAATGAACATTTATATCCTAGTCACTGTCCTTTCGAGCACTTTACCACACCAGTTCATATCCTCATTTGTAAACTAATATTTATTATAATCCTTAAACTGATATTCCAAATTCAAAGATGCCCTGTGGGAAAAGGTTTAAAATTTTATTTTGTCTTTTCACAAGTGAAAGTCACATTTCACTGTTGAAATTTTGATGATCTTATGACCTTGTACTTTGGTTGAGTAATAAATAATCAGCGATTGATAAAGATTAAGGGTATCGAATACTTTCTCTGTCGCAAGGAAAGCTTACAAAATTTTAAGATCGGAAAATTAAAGAACCATTTTGATTCTAAAACATGAATAGCCTATAAAAATTATCTGTGCAAACATTTATTCTATTATTTAAAAAAATGTAATTCTCTTCTGGTTTTCTACCACCACGGGGTCTAACAGATATGTTCAAAAATGACTTTTATTTTTAAGTGAAAAACCTTGCTAACATACCCAACACAACACAAACTATTTTTGTATTTACGTAATTTCAAAATAATGTGATACTAATTATCAATTCACAGAACTGGAATAGGGAATTATAAAATTGGAAATATCATTCCAAAGTTTAACACCTAGCTAAAAAAGCTAAACTTTTTAACTTAAAAGAATGCATTAAATGATTTTACATATTTTCATATTTTACACATACTTCTGAACCGAAACTATTAGGACGAACTAAAAAAATTAATTAAATACATTTTATCAAGTGTCAAAAATACCTACTATTTTTAAAGTGTATCAAATAATTATGTACCTGAACAAAATAAGATCGCAAAAAAAAACGGATGTGGTTGTCACAACAAAATACTACATTTATAAGAATCGTAAATGGTGGAACGGTAGTATACAGAGCGAAAATTCTAAGATCGTTTACCAGATCCCTTTCATCTTGTTGGCGTCAAGTAGAACTGTTAATAAGCAACAATTAAAAAAATTACTACGCTCTAGATAGCTGGCATTATTATCTAAATCAGTGAAAAGAGGAAAGAGCTGAAAAAGAATGTTCACTACGAGAAATAAACCTGTGATGAGGTCGGAAGAATACTTGGAACAAGAGAGGGGATATGGGAGAGGATTGTCCTCAAAACTGCAGCCAGTACGAGACGAATCCAGTATTCTCACCCGAGGAGATGAACAGATTATGATCAGATCCGGCCCATCAATTGCTTCACAGTTAAACAATAATTACTTTGCTTGGCGAGATTTTACCCAGAGGATTACGCGCTGGTACGAGGATCTGTAAGCTTCTGAGACTTTTGAGCTATTGCGCAAGCTGCTTGTGCTCATCTCCAGTTAAAGTACAGTCTATACAGTTTAAGTTTAGCTGGTTTTCACATTTCTCTTCTCAGAAAGATGCCTAGCAACTTCATTGTCTGAACCTTAAAATAATCTTGGGGCAGCAGAATCTTTGCAATTGTGTTTTACAGACATTCTTCTCATAAGAAAATGCCATAAACGGGCAAACTTAAACTGTACAGGCTATATATCCTCATGGAGGCCGTCGCTCCACCTCTTCCATGGTAAATGTCGTGGCCTTGTTACTTGGGTTTTCAAGAGCAAAAGACTCGCAGGCCATCGTTACCTGTCCAATCGTGCTACGTGTCCAGCCGACTGGAGACGCTTACTGCGTATGATACCTGCAATGTTTGGTTGTTCATAGAGGTCCGTCAGTTCTTCGTTTAACAAATGCGCCACTCTCAAGTTGTCTCTTATAGAACCAAAGATCTTCCTTGAGATTTTTCGTTCGAAGACTAAGAGATTGTCGTAATCTTGTCTTCGCATACTCTATACTTCATAGCTGTACAACACGACTGGCTATATTCTGCGTCTTGTACAGTCGATTCTTGACTAGCGTTGACAAGTTGTGATTTTAGAAGTTATTCGGAGGTGTGCAAACATCAAATATCTGCTTACATTCTTGCATTCATCTCAATTTCACTTTGCAAAAATACTGACATGTTGGCTGTACTCCAGTACTCTATGTATTCCCAGTCTCATATTTTGCTCACTATGTACCCCCATACTCCCACCCCTGCAGTGATTAGCAAGTTTCTCAACAAACCTGGTAGTTCGGAATTTCGGCCTTACTTACGCGCAGTTTATTAATATGGTTTAGAATTACTGATGGCAAGACTAAGAAGCTGTGGTCCAATCAAATCATGCAAACATGGGCATGTACTAGATTTTACCTTGCTGCAAAATCCATTCGCCAAGTTTTCCTGTCTTTAATAATAATATACTGCTCAAAAAAGTTTAGCACAGCCTAGATTTGTTTTGGTTGCAAGCAGATGAACAATTGATTATTTAGACAATTGACTCAACAGACCCACCGCACATGAGACATACGGAACTATACTTTGAAGTTCCAACCTAGAACAGCCAGATGAAAGGTGTTAACCTACCTGCACGAAACGCGGGTTATGCAAAACATGTTTAATCAGTACAATACGATTGAATATTCCTGCTGCACGTTGTGCACAGAAAAACTCATAAATCACTTCAGTAGCTGATCAATACCCACGTATAACTTAGCACCCCTGACCATTACTGTTAACTCCAGTTTATACCGGAAGAAAAATGATAGTAACAATATTAATTACAAAATATTGGGTGCAAAAATGTTACCAACATTCAATAAGCTATGGTAAACAATTAATTGCAGTTTCGATAGCAAATGTGTTATTAATATTGCTGAAAACACTAATTTTACTAACGACGTAATAATAATGATGACTGTACTTTAATATCCTGATTCATCATTCCCCCTTGCTTTTAAGATGGTTAAATTTATAATCGAAAAACTCTTGCACAGTTTTGTATAAAATTGTTTTTGTTTTATAGTATATTTTTTTCTATGTAAACAATAACAAAGATTTACCTAATAACTTCCACAGTGGGAATTTCTTAGTTAAATAATTAGCTGAAACCGTTCTGTGTATTTTGAAAGAAAAAAGTTATTCAACACAGTAAACATTGATTTTCACAAATCTGTGAAACAGCTTTGTTCGCTATCTGCTCTCGTTTAGGATTTAAAAATATAATAATCATCTTAACAGCAGTATAAATTATGGATCATGGCCTTTTTAACAATGTTGATGACAAAAAATGCAGCAACAATTCTTTATCAACGACCTTTGATCTAGACCGCCCTACAATGAGTCGGGAAAATAATGTTATCAACAGTGTTGGGGACGCAGCATGTTCTAAAATTTGTAACTTTCTTTAAAAGCAAATGATTTCACAGAATGCTGATTATAAATGTTACTAATATTTCTTTGCAAATATTCACAAAGTTAATAATGTTGCCAACAATGATGAAAATATGTTGTAACCAAGCACATTTATAATAAATGTTAATAACTTCGATGAAAACACGCGTTACTGTAGTGTTATTCCATCTGTGAAAGGGCTTAAGGACACGCACGCCACAGCGAGCACTGCTGCTGTAGACCCCTTATTGACATAGCGAAACGCGCACTTATCAAACTGTCGCCCAGGTTATGACGAGTCGACGGCGGGCCGGAGTGCAGGGAATTACATCGACGGACGCGAACCGCCACTCGCACGAGGGAGGGTGGCTATTTATAAGTAGTTTAAGCGAAGCCAACTAGCTGGCAGCCAGCTAGGACTCGCCCCCAATTGGACGTCTCTTCGCCGTGACAGCTGACGAGCGTTGAGGGGATGGAGGGGCGATCAAATATTATTCCAACGTGTGGCGCGCGCGCCAGGGAAGGCCTCTCCTCCTGTTATCGTGTTATTGCTGAAGACGCGAGAATGGGGTTACTCAAGCGATACCTCAGCGGAAAGTAAACTGGCGGCGGGCAGTGAAAAACACGACGCGCGCTTGTTATACTCGTCTTGACGGGCCGAGTGTATTGTTGGGCCTGCCGTACCCCCTCCCCCTTCCTCCTCTTCTCTAAGGCCAGCAGCGCAACCATAACGAAACATTGGTAATGACCGTCCGTGAAGCGTCCGGGGAACAACTTGCGCACATCCTCACCGCAAACTAATCAGGCCTCCTTGCAAACCAAGGCCCGTGTTGCCTCGGCGATATAATAGAACATATAATAAGAGAGACCTCTAACTCACGTGTTAAACGAGAACCCTATTTCCGCCGAAGACGCCCGAAGTAGGCTACAATTCACCTCTCCACAGTACCATCGTCAGAGCACGCAATATGAGCGTCGGAGTGAGACATTTTAGAGTGGCACGTTCGTAATATAAATTTTATTATTACATTTAACTTTTCAATATACTACAAAGAATTATGTTCCATGACATGCGTCATCACAGGTACATAATTTCATTTCGTTTTTGTTCCATTGCAACATATCTTTGTCAGTGATAAGTCGTCTAACGGAGGAGGTTAAACTTCGACCATCTTCGGTTAAGGATTCGTTTTCCTTGTTCCAGTTACGAAGATCTGGGCGATAGGACAAGCATGCCTCTGCGTCGCCCTCAATGCTGCTCGTTGAATGATTTCTTTAAGTCTTGTACTAGTACTATTTCAATAAGGTACACCTTTATGTTTACAGTACGTGCCACTTTAGTTGGCGGTCGGCAGCTATGAATCAGAGCACTAAGTAAAGACACAACATACACCAGAATGAAAACATCAACCCCAAGTACGTAAGACATTCAATTAGAAAACTGTAGTAGTAATAAATGCCTATCTTCTCTTCGACATCCCCCACTCGCAAGCCGGCAACTTAGATGGCGCGGGCTGTAAGTCAACTTGCATAGTATGACTGGCCGACTTGTAAGCAAGTAGCAGGCATTCAACGTCTTGCATTCTAACTAGAATCATTTAGATGCGGTTCTATTTTTCATGCACCTTCTTGCGTAAGTCGTTTGCTTATTTTTTTATTTGGCGTACACGATGTTCAAAAATTCAATGCCCTAAAAGACCGGGAAGTTGAAGGAGACAAATACAAATACATTTGGCCAGATAACCCCGTATCGGAAACAAATAGTTTACGAATAACGCGTATTCAGGGATATCGGGTGTAATTCAGATGACCACGACAGTAATTGTTTACGGTAGCCTACTTTGCTCAATAAACAATGTCACAATAAACGTTCAAAATTAGCAGTATTAGCCGGTATCGATGTAGCAGGATGTCACGTGTTCGCTGGAATACAGTATGCGTGCGTTGTACATCTTCCAGCGAACATGGGACTTCTTGCTACGTCGATACTGGCTCTGCGCTGAGGTTAGTGCTGCTCATTTTGAATGTTTATTGTAACATTGATAAAAAAAATATGTACTGTAAACAATTACCAGTGGTATCTTCTCAATGACACCCGATACTCCTAAATACTCATTACTCCTAAACTATTTGTTTCGGCACACGGTTATCTGGCGAAATATATTTTTGAGTGAGAGATATCGGTCAGCGCTTAACAGTGAGGTCTGTAGCGCTGGTTGAGGGGTGAAATGAGGTAAGTATGGAGAGGCGCCGGAATGAAAATGGAGGGGGAAACGGGAGATAACCGAGAAAACCCGCCGACCAACGGCATCGTCCGGCACGATTCCCACATGCGAAAATCCGGGGACCAGCCCCGCCGGGAATCGAACCCGGATCTCCTTGGTGGGAGGCGAGCGGTTTGACAATTCGGCCACCGCGGCCCTGAAATAGACTTGTATTTACCTTTTTCATCTTCCCTATTACTTTGGGAATTGAAATTTTTAACATCCTGTACCTACGCAAGTTAATTTATCCTGAAAGTGTTTATTTGAGAAAAATACTAAAGCTTTGTATAGTCACAACCCCTAAAAACGCCCCTCATATTTCCAAATTCCTTAGCATATAGAAACATTCAGTCAAGCATGCAAGTACTACTGTGTGTACGTTACAATCATGTGGCTTGTATACAAGGAGGTTTACACCATCTGGTTAATCGTTAGGCGTTCACCTTCTTGTTCAAGAAAGATAACCGTGCATACCAGACTCGTAAAAAAATCTGCTACCGGCAAGACAGCTCAGAAGTAACAGAATAGCAGTATGCAGTTCGGCTGTATTCCCAACATAGGCCACTGACATAAATAATTATATATTGAATTAGTAAATGTCAGTCCCTGAGTTAATTATTTGGCCTAAAATATATTATCAGTTTAGTTTTCCAGATTTCGTCAGTTGTTTTTCAAGAAACATTTTCTTGTGTGCAACTTGTTATGACACGTAGTAGCAAGAACAACGCCTCTTTAACGGTCATAATTCAAAGAAGAAATCTCCCAAAATCTGGATAACACATTTAAGACAGACTCTAGCGTAGTTTAATTTTAATTTTCCTATTGTGATCTAACGGGTCGCATTTTGTCTGCTGTGTTATGACAAGTAAAGGTCGTGTACAGAACGAGGCATGTGAAAAGTTTCATATAAGGTGAAGTTTATACACTGCTAATTAAATGTCTAGTGAATTAAAAACCTGATGCCTTTAAAAATGCTGAAGCATGCACGAAATGTGAAAAAAAAAAAATCTAAAGTAGACTATTTTGTTGCATTTTTCTGTTGAATCATGTGAATTGATGTTTCAAGAACCATAAAAACGGATTTAACCACTATCGTTAGTCTGTTAACCAGGGCAATATATCACTTTAATACGTTGACTTACATTCTTTAACTAATTGCTCCAAAACCGGCAATAACAAATCCAAAAAAAATATTTCTTAGAATAGATGCAAAACGCTTCAATAGAAAATTTCTTTTATTCGTTACACAAACTATAAAAACGCACAGTTCAAAGAAAGAAACACTGAAAGCAATGGATTTTGAAAATATTGGAAAAAACACAATTCCCCCCCCCCCCTTGTTCGCAAGAACGCTGAACGCACATAAGTAACGACGAAGATGATCCTCCCCGTCACGACAAAACGTTCTGTTAAAGTAAGAAGACGAAAGATAAAATTTCAAACGCACAATTATATTGTTTCACACATATCTAAGACATGTAAGATGCATAAATTAAATTGATGTTCTAACACGTTTCACATATTTAATTGAAATGTCTCATTTGAGGCGTAAGCGTTGACGTATTATGCCTAATGCCTGTATATTTTATCAGTAAAATAATTCTGTAAAATAATTTCGATCATTTACATTTTTTTTACAGTGTTATCAACTTTACACACATTGCGTCCAACGTTAACACCAAACACTTTAACTTGAGATGGTAGAAACGTAATTTGTATGCGGTATTTTCTATCACGTGGACAGATAAATTCTTATTCACTTCAGTTTTCTGTATTAGTTTAAGTAGATAATTATCTTTACCGAATGAAAAGTTCAATAAGTTAATTTTACTGTGGGTGTATAGTAAATCTCGACTCAAATAATCATAGAGCTCCGTTGACTAGCAATAAGGCACGTGATGTCCCTAGCCTATAGTTCTGAAAAAGTCTGCAGAGTGTGTTCCAAACGATATTATAAATATATTATAAAATGACAACTTCGCTGCTGACCTACACTCCAAAACTGGATCTATCACATCCTGTTCACTGTTGTAGCCCATTCCGCTAACGAGTGCACTTTTTTTAGAGTTGGTGATTGTTTCATTTTTTCTTTACAATATTTCAATATACTGAATTAGCGAGTGGAGATAACACGATGACAGGATCACGAAATATCCTATAAACCAAACGATGAATCAGAACGGACCACAGAAAAGAACGTCAACAAAACTGTGAGAGAAATGCACTGGATCGTGGAATATAGTTAGAGATGGTTGAAAAACACGAGAATCTTTCTTGCCAGAGTATTCTCCAAAACACTGTTTCGCCCTGCAGCTTGTATAATTGCATGACAACTTACTATGCGGCATGGTTCATTTGTTTGCAAGCGAAGAGAAAACGTTCAACCTCGGACCTAGCAAACTGGGGCACACCAATAAAGAAAGAAGTACTTCGCGCATAACACATTACGTTGACGCTTAGAAAAGAGTCAGCTTTTCCCATGATAAAGCAGTCTTCGTAGTTTAAGTATAGATACATCTTGTACTGTTGCTGGAGATGGTGGTTTATCGCGGGAAAACCTGACTGTTTGCTGGATTTCAACACACGTTCAGGTTACCAGAAGATTACTGGCTTTAGCTTGTACTTGGAGCTGTTACCCTATTTGACTGAGCCAATAATAATTCCGCTATTGTAACATTTGATGCCTGCTATTGGTCTGCAGCACGGTAGTAGAAGAACAGGTCTGGACACTCACCTATCTAACAATGTATTTTGCTTGACCCCCTTGTTGTTTGGCTGTAGTTCGTCAAGTTACCGAGAATGTCGTACTTTTTGGCGCTGTTTTCCGGGCGGTCGGACTCAAACTCCGTCCACTTTTTTTCCATTGTTAAATTTATAAAGTAAATAAAGATTGCTGGAGCCTTTTCTTAAATTTGTGAGCGAAGAAAGTATTTCATAAATTGATAAAAAATACGTTTTGATAAATTGTTTAACTTATCGGAAAGGAAGTGGGTGGAGTTTAGTCCGACCGCCATAACATCAGCGCCAATAAAACACAATATTATCGGTAACTTGGTGAACTACAGCCAAACAACAAGGGGGTCAAGTTTCCAGGCGAGTGTCCAGACCTGTTCTTCTACGGCCGTGGTCTGCAGTCAGGTACGCTGTGCCAGACATATATCACCCAATCTGCAGTGTTTTGAAGGGAATGTTGGCACAAAACATTTTCGCGATGTTCCATCATCTGTAACTATTGCTGACTGGCAAGTAAGTGAAATTTTGAATCCATCAACAACTTAACCTCTTTAACTCACTGACAAACTTGTGGAAATTTGTAAATCGAGAAGATTCCGTAGCATGTAGCCTAACGAGCGAGAGGGCGCAGCAATAACACGTCAGACTCGCATTCGGGAGGACCTGTGTTCGATTCTCGACTCCAGCAATCCAGATTTCGACTGTCCCCGGCTTCACGAGATCGCTCCAAACGAATGCTGGGACGGATGTTGTGTGTCTTCGTCTCTAATGACCGCGCTGTTCAGAGACGTGTCAAGTCCCGCCTGCCAAACGTTCGGTTCCCCAGAGACAAAATTAATTTTACATTTTTTATCTATTCACATTGTACATGCAATATCACAGAATACATTTTATCCTATTCTTAAGGTGGCCGCCTGGTGAAGAGTGTGTAAGTATGTGAGGCGAAAATCTACGAGGCAGTACGAGCGACGCCAGCCGGCATATGTATTTTGATATCGCCTCTACGTCAAAAGTTGTAAACGCGAATGTAGAGTACCTGCCATAAGGTTTTTACTGTGGGACTTCGAATGGTGACCTTATCATTTTATTGAACAAGTTACTGTAGAAAATACAATATAATTGTAAACCACAATTTCAAGCGAATTCTATACACATACCTTGAGAAAAAAAACTGTCTGAAAAATCATTTTTAGGTCACTTTGAGGACTTTAAAATTAATGCTTACAATGTGCATGATGTCTTGAAAATTCACATTCACAAGTTGTCTGAAGTCTGTTTCACTTTCGTACACAAGCATTGAGAACGCACGTTTAGCTTTAGTATAATGGCACGTCAAATTTCAAATTTGCATAAAAAGGTTTCACACTAGAAATAAAAAAATTAACTGACTTACAGAAATGAAATAATTCACACTGAAGAACAGTTTCACGGGGGTACGTCAAGATATGTATAAAAAAAGGCTTAGAATGGTTTTTGTCTTTAAAATTTGATGAATTTGAAATTAAAACTAATTACCAATTTCGTTTGCATCCGAAAGAGTAGCATAGCGCATTGAGGTTTTCTTTTCCGGTGCTGTAGCTGTGTAGGACTTTACACAGAGAAGCAGCGAGGTACAGTAAGTAATTCTGTCGCCTGGACACATAGGCACCCGTGCATGTCAGCCAAAGGAACGTAAGAGTTATTTTAAGTTTTTATGCTGTCCGGTGTCTCATTTGAGGCGGCGGCAGTAAAAATCACTTAGGCAGCGAGATAAAGAAAGCGCACTTCCCTACTCGCCAGATTCTTGGAAGCGTTAGGAAGTCCGTGCTAATGGGAAAACAACACAGGTACTCTAAAAACAAATGAGCGTCCTGTAGGGAAGTGTGTCTGGCGTCTAACGTAAACTTGCTTTAAAACTCATTCTCCAGTGTAAATGATTCCTGCACAAGGACGAGTAAAACTTTTGTCACTTAATGTACCCAACATGCCGGTGTTCTAACATTTCTAGTTTAAAAAAATAAATAGTTTTAAACCTTCTTAGAGCTAAAGCTGTTTCACTGATAATTCAAGGACTATCTTATCTGCTCGCTGAATAGTGTTTCTTAACGTTTAGCGATTTATGTTGCTACAAGCTGGCATTAATCAAATTAATTTGGTAACATTGGCTGCAATGATAATATTTTATTATTACGTCAATTCTGTCCCTGAAATTCTTACAACCCATAAGAAATAGGAATTTTGTTTAGGAGTAACTTCGTCGTCACATTTCCTGAGCCACTTTAAAACACATAAATAACTTACGTCTAAACCTATATTTACGTTCAATTATGCACGTTTTTCAGTGCAGTAATTTTGCAAATGTTTATTTTTAAAGCATTCAGTTTATCTGATCCATATGTGATAATTCGTTCTAAATGGCGTACCTAAAAAGGTATTTATTGTGTGTCTATATCAACTTACAGTAAAAATAAATAATATGTAACTTTTAAACGTATTTGAAATTATTGTTCCAACTTCGCTGTTTTAACATATTACTGTGGAAAAAGTTTTGAAATGTTACATATATTTGCATGAATCGTGTTTCAGCGTTGTCTAAAGATTAACAAAAAAGGAAGTGTTTCGTTGTAAAGATTCTCTTAATTAATATCAAGCGGCGAAGCGTTTGTTTTACAGCTGCTTTCCTGAATATTCAAGATCGGCGTATGTAAATGCAGTTGTCGACAGGTTCCTAAAAAGGCGGCCAGCGGTACGACAGCAGTTTCAATTATCTCCTGTGGGGAGTTAACACCTCGGCTACGCTGCCGACACCAATGAAAATTTAACCTCGTGCCGCGCGTCATGTATTCATGTTCTACAAATTGTTTACACAAACCGAGGCCGTTAAACGGTTTTAATCGGGATCCACGCAGTTGTTAGAAAGAAATACGTCTTTTGATCATGATACGTTGAAACAGAAATATCGTTATGGAACTTTAGTATTTTTTCTTACAGATGTGCCGAATTTTACAACATTTAAGAGGTAAACCGAAATATGTCAGAATAGAAGACTTCTAGTTTCACTCACCGGTGGTGTAATAAAATTTTCATGCTTTTTTTACATTTAGCATGATATTTTCTACAGTTAATCTTATATGACATTTTATTTAAGGAACAATGTAAAGTCATTACTGCCAAAAACATTAATTAAATTTTATACATTCTAGTTACAATTTTTTCTATTGGCATACAAAGAACGATTCGCAGTTGTTTCCTCCTTCTACTCGAAATGTTTTTGCAATTCCTGTAAGAACTAACAAAAAGGCAACGATTAGCTAATTTTCAAGCTGTGGGCTCCAAGCTCCAAGAAGTACACGTATTTTTAGGCTGTATGCCTTTTTCCTGGAGAACAGTTTAAACAAACCGTCATACTTTTTTTTGCAATGTGGTACATTTTTGTCGGACAATTTTAATTCTCCCACTAGGTGACACTAATTAACCAATAATAGTTTGAAATCTGAATGTACCATTTTTACAGAGAACATATTAATATACATCCCTGGTTTAAATAAAGTTGGAAAATTGGATATCAATGTTTTTTTTTATTTGTTTTGCAGTATAGTTATATACTACTTTCTGAACATCAGCTACAATGTACTCAACCATCAGCCATGTATTCAAATTTTAAACATCATTTCTGAAATTTGTAATTATTTATAAGCCTTTCTTGGAGATAAATCTTCAGTTTGGGCCATGAAGTGATGAAGAGAAAATGCGAATAACCACTCGTAATTCACAACTCCACAGTGTGAATAACTAGCTCGTTCGCCCCGCCCCTAACTGTCTGCGATGCTCTGCTTGCGTTCCAAGCAACACATTGTTACAATCACGCATAGTGGAAAGTGTTGACTAATTCAATCACATATGATATTTCTGCAAGAGGAACAATGATCAAATAATCTCTAGAAAGTAGAAAGTACGTGTGGGGAATTTGCGTGGTTTGAAAGATTTTGGCAATTACTTCAGGCCTTGAAGCGCACGAACTGTATTAGTGGAATGCATGTATGTATGCAGGTATATGTATATAGGGTAAACCTACCCTACTTCGTGATACTAGGACTTCGAACTTCAGTAACAGAAACATGTTTAACATTTTAATTGTGATGTTATATTTGATACAGTGGTCACTTATTGCCGAAACTGTACATGCCTGCTCTCTGTTGGCGACCTAGTGAACTCTGTGTACAGAGACTTCCCAATGTTGTGAAGCCCTCAACGTGGTTTATCACGATATTATGTTATATCATGATATATGGTCAGTTTACCCTATCATATTTATTAGGTACGTATATATCTATGTAGCTACGGCATGTAGGTATTTAAACTTGTACGTAAATTTTTTTATACATTGCGTAAACATATGCAGATATAAAGTTACAAAACACAGAGAGTTCTTTTCTAATCGATCCTGTATTGCAAAATTGACTGTACAATGTATTTATATGATGCAAAATAATTATTTTCTGAACTCACATTCAAAAGCTTAGAGAGTTCAACATTATTTTATTTAATATTGTGCAATAATTTGTGTAGTTTTCTTCTGTTTTCTTAAAATTAGCAGAGTGCTAGAATTGTCAGTAGCCTGATGTTACATGCTTGTATTGATTATTTGTGGCTAGTTCAAGCTTATAATTGTTCGTAGCCAAATTTTCTGAAATTCTATAGTTGGTTGATTACAACACATAGGTGGATTAAAACATTTGGTGAATTCCAAATCCGCAAAGTAAGGAATACGACTTCTAATAATGTTAGCACAATTATTTAAGAATGTAAGGTGCCTCTATCTTTTCATGTAAGTCTCTCGACATTTTAAGAGTGAGTTACTGTATAAGAAGAAGAAACAAGTTATCTTAGTCATGTGGCTATGTATATATTGAAATTTGGAACGATTTACATACTATAAGGTTACTCACATAAAAATAAGGGCACTTACCAGGGGTTAGACACTACTAACGTTGTTGTCTGCTAGATAGAGTTAAATGTCTCGATAGAAATCCAGTAGCCCGTAATAACAGAATGAAAAGGAGGTTATAAGGCGAGTATGGAAACTATTGAAAGACCATTCGCCATGAATATTTTTTTTTTTGAACAACAAGAACCCAAAATCAGTTTGGTCGAACCGGAAAACGAACTCACGAATTCGTGCCCTTTCAAATACAATTTCAGTGAATAATCACTGCATCCCTCACTTAGCGGAATCTTCGTAGTAACTCATACACATGAATCATTATACTTTTTTTAAAGACATCATTTCTCAAGGAGCAGTGACATGCCATCGCGATACTGATTTGGCGTGGCTTAAGAGAAAGTTCATCCGTGTTCAGAGAGCGGCACTGCTAACTGTAACTAAAGCATGTAAGACGACGGTAAACGAGCCATTTCTAGTCCTGGCAGGTATGTTGTCTGCTGATTTATTGGTAAAACTACGAGTACTGGGAGCGAAAACGTTACGACACCAAAGACTGGCGGTACAAGACCAAACTGGGCATCAGAGAAGAAATTACAACCAGATGGAAAACAGAATTATTTCCCCCAGTAAAACAGAAGAGTAGTACAGTACAAAACCCAATATTGGCCATGGCACATAATATGCTAAACATCACGGTCAGTTCTGATGATGTCTCATCTCTGCAATGCCTATGGTGTGAATTACACTATTGTAATTGTAATAAACTAGTGGCTGAAGATGGAAGACCTCAGGCAGTGTCCACAAGAGGAAATTAATTGGAGAAGAATCCAAATAAAAAGAAAAAATGTGTAAGTTAAAGACCTGCTCTGACTTTAAACTTTTGCCACAAGACCGGAAAAATACAAAGGGAAGATAATTGCAGAATTCTAACTATCCATGATTTGGCATTCGGGTAAATGATTCAGTAAAATATGGCAGGTAGTCACGAATTGTGGAGGATGGATATTACTGAGAAAATCAACAGAAAATAAGGTAGTGTTCGCAAGAAAGAAAAGGAAGAAATATAAGAGGAGAAAGTGATGTGCAGTGACTGTCTTACTTACCATAGTACAGTCACAGTGAGGGAGAAAGGAGGGTATGCTGTCCTTCGGACCATAAAACCCGTCTCATGTACCTCTTCCACAATGGTAGACTAATAACAAAAATTAATAGAATTTGTAATTGCTCTGCCTGCCATTAGGCTTGTAGCTATGGAGTTTGTGAATAGAATCAGTTGCATCTCAAAGAAAGCTTTCAAACCAAAATCATTCTACCTTAAATGTCTTAAGAAATACTGCCACATATAGAAAACTCGTCTTTTTATGCATACTTCTTAATATAAAAATTGTATCATAAAACCTTACTTTTCACAAAAAAAAAAGTATGAAGAAATAATTTTTCCCCACAAATTACTTTCTGTTCCAGTACACAGAGAAAAGGTTCCGGTACAGTAAATAATGTGTAAGTTTGTATATGGCGAAACAAACATATAATTGATCCAACATCATGTCTTTCGACCGAACAACATATAAAATGTGTTAAATATTGACGTTGCTGTTACAACAAAATGGTCATTTAACTGGAGTAAACCCTGTTTCCGAGAGAAATAAATCCAAAAAGCAACTAAATATTTAGCTGATGCAAGCTTTAATTCAAATTTTACACTCTTGTTTGGCCATATTCAAAATTATATATGGTTGAGTGTAACACGTTTTCTTGTCTGTGTATTCTTCAAGAAAATACACAAAATATTTCTTACTTGAAACAATAATATATGAAATTGGTGCCTTGGTAATAAAAATAATTGTACCATTGATTCCCCATTGCAACTTCGCGGCTATACATAGTCTATGCATGGTAGGCAGCGCCAGAAGTACGTCTCAACTCTTAGCTTTTGTCCGGGCTCTGCTTGAAAAAAGATAGAAAACATAAGATGTGGTATGAACCAAATAACTAGAAGCTCTGTGGCCCATATTTCAACCGTTTTGATCTATCT
Organism: Medauroidea extradentata; assembly: GCA_003012365.1. Lineage (NCBI taxonomy): Eukaryota > Metazoa > Arthropoda > Insecta > Phasmatodea > Phasmatidae > Medauroidea > Medauroidea extradentata. The sequence continues at coordinate 62,344 of PNEQ01025692.1, forward strand.
TTGTTTCTGTACACTGAAGTGTTCTTTAAAACACACACATACACACGCACGCACATATTTAGATATGTAATATAGACAAGTTTATCACTGAACTTTCTTATAGTGACTCGGGGCCCATAACTGGAGTTGTTCCACGGCTAGGACACATTGCTATATTTCTACCAACAATCTATACCCGTAGCTAAGAATGACCTCCCCTAAAATTGCATCTTCTTATTTTTTTCTTCTTGAAACGTTAGAATTATAACAGTCAATGTATCATCAATAGACCTAGCTACAAAATACTACGATAGTATGCACGTAGCTGACTTATTGCTCTAAGGAAAATATTTAAGAGGTTTCGATAAATATTATCTGTACTCTTCTGTGCCGAATAGTTCCACAGACATCATAAAATGCAACAGGCATGGGATATATAACATGAAACCAAGGTGTTACATAATATGAGTAAATTGTTGTCAAGGCAACAAACGTACGGGAAATAATAATTTGTGGCAACTACAAAATACTTTGTGGGTATTTACTCTACAAAATTTGTTTTGTGGTCACCACAAAACCATTGTGTTAACACCACTAAAATACTTTGGCCACCACAAAATTATTTTGTGGTTACTGCACAATAATTTTGCAGAGAAGACATCCCACAAAATGTTTCTATCTGTGCGTCAGATAATATAAACGTTATTTGTTATATAACAATGCAAGAAGGAGTAGCAAAGTTACATTTAGAGCATTAAATGCCAGAAATGTTGTTGCGCCTTAAGGAATTCTTGTAGCGGAGTAAATTCTGTAAATAAAATAAGGTAGTGCTTCATCCTCTGTAAGTGCGCGAACATACCAGTAACAATAATCTACTCTGTAGGGCTTCACTGGAACTAGTTCAGACAGTTAGGCATACCAGGATCAAAAGTCCTGTAATGCCTTCAGCTCGGCATTGTACTTAAAAGCGCAGGAAAGCCCTGAGAAGAACCCGAACGCCATCTTGAGTACTACCGGCGCCGTACATAGATGACATTGTAAATGTTTATACACTGGACATGGCCAAGGAGGCGAACACCAGTGGGAAGAGAGAGGATGTTGAAAAGTCATTCGGAAATTCTACAGGCCATAAAACGCGTGTGTTTATGGTCCCATTCCTCTTTATGGAAAGAGAAGGAGCATGTGGACAAGGAGAAGGGAGAAGGGAAGCACAAGACAGGTTAGTGGGTATGGCTTTTCACTTCATTAACAGGATATATTACGAAGCAACCGCGAGGAGGTTGGAGATGACGGCGTGGAATTTTCAAGGAACACTGTTCCCGAAGACGTTTAGAAGGTAGGCTGGGCCGCGAGACGATACATCATGCGGCCGAGTCGCATAAAATGCTGATTGTCATTCCCGCCAAGAGCTCCTTCGCCTTTGTTCGACACGCGAATTACGTGCGGATGAGAGTAGATGGAGTGAGAGGGACGGAGAAATAGAGAGAGGGACTGAACGAGGGTCGCAGAATGACAAGCGCGAGTCCATCTGTTCGAGCCCATCCTTAGAGATGCGAGTCTCCCTACTATGGCTCCTGGATTAGCTCGCGAAGAACTCGTAATTATTTAACGAGCAAACCCAGGAGCACAGGAGCAGCGCGCTTACACGCAGCTGCATTTATTTCAGCACACTAACGTGACACGTCAACGCTGGGAGTGAATTAAGAGATGATACTAACTGTATAGACTTATTTTACACTCGGTATCGTTTAACTGGGATCAATACACGCCGATTAAGAATAATGAAACTTCTGCATTTAATCTCATCTACAAAGTTTACGAGGGAATAGTTTCTAATTTTTATTAAGTTGGTATTGCTTGACTACTATTGCTTATGGCCTATGACCATCCGTAGAAAAAAATGACTTAATTTCTTCGGAAGGTTACTAGTCAAAACCAAATAAAGCTAGTCAAAGCGTGACAGTTTGTAACGCTTAAGGAGATAACATATGTGCCTTGTGAGGCGGTAAATTTTAATAAATATATTTTTATGGAGCTCACAGAGAAAATTTAAGAATTTGAAGATTGCAGGTACTGATCCCCCTTAACATGAGTGAATTTTGGTAAATATGAGGGAACTTACTTGGTGTGTGTTTTATATTTTTGAGGCTATTCCAGTCTAAATTGTTGATTCTGAATTTCTACCATAAGCATATTGCTGCAAATTTTATTTCAATATTTTGGGGAGAAAATCCTCACACATATATGAAAAAAAAATGTTACGTGAACATACGTCTGTAAACGCACCGTTTCTGTACTCCACATTACATGACGTACAATGCAATGCGCGCGTACTGGCTCATATTACTGTGTAACCTACATCAGACAATTCGTGCCGTCCAATGAGATGCGACCCTACTGGTATGCAGCTGACAACAATAGCAGCGATGGCGTTCCACATTAACACGATGCACCCTGTGCGCTATGCACTGTTCGTTATGTATTGCGAACTGTGCAGATAAGGCCAATTTTCGGGCTTACGCTCAAATATCTTACTGTGTTCCCCTTGACGCGAGCTACCCCCCCCCCCCCATAATATTGACATAACATTATCTATACATTAAATTTATTTCTGCATCATGACTAACGTGACATACAATTAACATTAAGACTGTGTGATGGATAACTAAAAGCTGAAAACTATAACTGAAGTCTACACGATTTTGAAAGTCAGTATGGAAAAACTACAAAACAACAATCCTAGGTAACGATATTTACCAACTTCACGAACAATCATTACCCAGAATAATTAATTTTCTAAGCGTGATCTCTTGCGCCGCAATTAAATGTATGAGATTTTGGCGTCAGAGATTGTTATTTAGATATAGGCTACGTTAATCGAGGAAAAATATTTCTCAGAAAGTTGGCAAAAAACTATTGTCTATGATTGCCGTTTTTTATTTTTGCAGACTGGCTTCGAGAGACCTACAATTTTAAACTGATTCTCTCAGCTCACAAATAAATACCATATCCTTTAAGTTTTCTAAGTACTGTCATAGTTTAATGAAGATATATGTTAAACAGAGAATACCGTAAAATTCTAACGTTGCTAGGACTGAAAGCCTAAAATATTGTTAATATTGGTTTGATCACATCCATAGGTTTATTTTTCTGACATTTTGAGATACTTGGTTTGAAAGTAATGTTAAATACTGGCGAAAAAGCGGAGATTTTCAAATTTTTGTCAGACTACTATGGATAAATTCATGCACATTTTCTACTTGGTCTTTGAAAGAACCGTGCAGTGGGAGTGCACGACTGGATTTAGTTTCTTGGACAGTCATCCATATCGTGTTAGAGTATGTCCAAGAATCAAAATCCAGACATTTTCTATTTCTAATGACGTTGACGAATTTGCATGTAACTTAGCCAGGGAAGCGAAACTTGGGAAAATTATTCACTTTCGAAGCACATCGTGGTACTTTTTTTTAACTGTATTACATCCTAGATTGTCACACGCATAAAGTATCAACATTTTAATATTAATACGTTCCGTATATTCCGGCGTTATCTCATTTGCAAAGAGATTAGTTCACATGCGAGAGAATTCTTTATTCGCTTTCTGAATGTTAAATAATAATTTTGCAATTAACTGTTTCCTTATTGAGACCAACCTACTAGCAAGTTGAACGTAAATATTGTTAAGTAGAAAAAATTATTTAATTCTTCATTTTGTTTCCTCGGTTCACAGCGAGGTACAACTTGTCGACTATGTAAATGGGCTACTATTTCAAACCAATAGCTTCACAAATTATTTGTACAATGATAAATACATCATCGTACAAATTATTTGTACAATGATAAATACATCATCGTAAACTGAAAACATTTTTTACTGGAAGAGCGTTGGCAACATAACATCGCTTGAAAGTCAACTTGTAGCAATGGGCTTGCCAATCGAAATTTAATAGGGGTTAAAAACAGTTGGCTTTGTTCCTCATGAATCTTCCCAGTTCTGGTTTGTATCAATCAGGCAGCTCTTTATGACTTCCAAACACTTATTAATTACATCAGTCTATAAGTTGAACTATATAAACTGCGTGTTCAACAAAACCATCGTTAAGCCCTGCTATTGAATCTTGCTATGGTAAATACCTCATTCATTGATTGATTCAACAGCAAATTAATTTAAGATATTGTAGTTTAGTACGGCGTATGTGATTAAACTGGCAAACTTCGACTGCAAGTTAAACACTAAAATTAAGTGGGAAATGTATATATCACAAGACCTTTGACCTTAAGTGAATCCTAAGTCAGTTACACATATTTGAATTAAGTCTGAAATACTAGTTTGTCACAAATAATGAAAATAATATAGACGGAACTCAAGAGTTTGTATAAAATGTAAAACTTCTGTTTATCTTCAAACAATACAACACTACTCACTGTCATGAAATTGTTTCACGAACATTAATTAATTAAGAGTAATGCTCTTAATAGTGAATATACCCACGACTGGGTTGATAATTGGTTATGTGCATGATACAATTTTAATCTGCGTTAAAAAATTAACAAAAACAGTAGGGATTAATAGCTAAAGCCTCACCGTTTTCGAAAAATTCTTCCCTTAATTTCAAACCAACCATTATACTTGTAACTTACACATGACATTTGGTACCCATAAAATGTTTCTGTGAAATTGGATTGTTGCATTCAGCAAAAAACTTACGTCTGATTCCCGTCATAAATATGGTCGTTTAAAGAAATAGAGATAGATTTACAGGAGTGATGCTAATCAAAACTGAAGCTTCTGAAGAAACGTATATGCATTAGGTACTACCACAACCACTTGACAACTAGTCCCTCAAGAAATCGATTCGTATCGGGGTTCCAGTGTGAACCATCGACAACACGACGTTTCCTTCTTTCCTTTCGGGAAAACCATCACAGACAGACCCACACCTATTTATAAACTAAATTGATTTTATTACCATTTATTTTACACTTGTTTTCATACAATTACGATACACAGAGGTCCCACCTATCCGACAGAAGCTGGTTCGCAGAGGTTAATTTAGCTACATCCACAAAAAAGAAAACGTTATTAGCAAAAAGCTACATACGGTTCTTAAAAATAAATATTGTTATTTCAATCAGTGAATTTTAACGGCTTTGCTTCGTACTGTCAGGAGAGGCGATTTCTAGCAACAATATGAATAGGGCTGTTAAATTTCCCTTTCTGTCACGTGCCCTACGTATACTCTTAACGACTACATAGTCTATTGGCTATTTTAACATTTATTTTGCAACATACTTTGTTAAATACGAAATACTTAGACCTGTATGTGTTCATATTTCCCTACAGTTCCAAATATTGTCAAAGTACAACGAAAGGAACGAAAGCGAATTTTACTCTAGGATTTCATTTCAGCTGAAAGCCTTCTCTTAAAGCGGTGTATCAGCACTGGTTTAGAAGTTGCCACCAACTAACCATAATGTTATTTACAATCGGAATTACTAAATCTTCATTACAGTTGTTTCAACATTTCACATATTATCTAAGAGAGTTTTATGTTATTACATATGATCACGCTATGGCTCTGAAAAAATTGCATTCTTTTATGTTTCGAAAACAATTTACTCTCATTACGACAAAACTAATTGTCAGAAGTCATGAATTTGTAAATTTACAACAAGGTAATTATTTTGCCCGAGAGCTGTAATTACGTGACATAAATGTGTACTAATAAGTAACTAAAATACGCAACACATCAGTAGTACCAACATTACTAGTGTCCCCCTATACTACACTGTACAAAATTTTACCTACTATTACAAGGGAATTATAAATACTTGGAAACTCAGTTGCCAAAAAAAAAAAATTCCTTTTAAACTCGCAAAGTAATTGTTCTCATAAAAACACAAAGTATATATTTGTATAAATACAATCTTGTAATTATATAATGGTATTCTTAGTATGTTTTACTCGAAAACTCTTCATAGTTTTACAAGACATTTATTTAACATCTGTATTCCAAGATATTCTTTCGTAAAAAAAAACAGTTTACAGTTTAAAATTCGTTTTCAGATGAAGGTGGGAATTATTAACTAGGCTTTAAAAATATCTGAACAATGTTTATTTTTACGAAGTATGTAGGTAAAACACTTGTACTGAGCTAAGACCCAGAAGAAGCTTACTGCGTTCTTAACCCTGTGACCACAGTAGGAGCGCGCAGTCCCTGTGAATTCAGATAAGAAGCGCTTACGAAAAAGTAGTAGGTATAAACTGTTCGTTATTATTGATTCTGCGATCGGATTTACTCATTCAGAGAATATTTAACGGTTTATTTAAGCGTACGAAAATTCAGAGTTTTATGTTAGCGGCCTATTTCGCAAATGCAGCGAAATCTGCAGAAGCGGTATATTTCATTCGCCAGAATATCCTTATTCTACTGGTATATGACATTGCAATTGCGTACTAGTAACGCATATTGTGCAACTATGCCACAGTTAACCACCGAAAATCATTTTTCTTTTATGTACGTCCGCAAGTGCCTGCGTTTAATTACTATTCGTTTGATGGCGGCTATCTACTCTGCTCCCCGAGCAGGGTAGATCTAAGTAGAACTGGTTAAGAAATAGAGTTGAATATTTAGAGATTTCGGACGGAGGTAGACTGTACAGGTTTTCGAACGACTTTAGCCGGCCTACATAGCGTTGTCAGTTAGTCGTTGGTCTACGATGCGAGAGGTCTGGGTTCGAATCCCGTCTCTATCATGGATGCTGTGTTATCCCACCTCCCTTTGCCCTCGCCGGCTCATTAAACGTCGTTGTTAAAGGACCGTTAAACCTTCTTCCCCCGAACGACTTTACAGTAACTTAACTCTGTTGAATAAATCGAGTAAGGTGTTCGTAGGCGCCTGAAGGAGCTGGGATGGCCGGTTGGCGGCGGACGGTGGCTGCCGGCTACCGCGGCCTCGCTCGCCGCCAAGGCGGAACCCGCCCGGCTCCGCCCAGCCCTCGGCGGTAACCACAACTAACAGTGGAGTCACCGCCCAACTGGTCCACCACTCACTGCACGCTTCTGGAACCAGCCTATGGGAAGCATCCTTCCACTGTGCCGCGTGAAACTCTTGCGGCAATACTATAGGAGTGTGTACCGGTTTCAGATTTCCGCGTACGCAGAGTAGATACAGCGGAGCGATTAGAGTCAAGAGTACAACGCTCGGGGTTAAGGATATCGCCTCTATACGCAGCGCGCTAAACTGGCATGCAAGGTTTTCGTCGTTGTCTTTTTCCAATGAGACTTTAAGGGGGGGACCCAACAATTTTAATTTTTTGATAGCATGAAGCAAAGATTAACGTATGCATCTCGTTTTGTATTTTACGAATTCGGATGGCATTTTCTGAGTTAAAGTAGCTTAAAAATAGCTGTCTGCAGCCATTTTGAGAGGCCCGAAAAGCATGTCTCTTACAAGCGTGCTGAATTTTTAAAATTACAGTAGAGTAGTTTCAAGTGCGTGTTTGTGTGAATAAGTTAAGCGGTTTTGCGTAAGAAAATACGCGTGTTACGCAACAACACCGTCCATTCGCCAGGTGAGAACATCTCTTAGGGGGCCTCCCTACCTGCCCTTTGCGTTACAAGTCACGACTGTTCTCTTTCCGACGAAACTATTTAACGCACATTACATATGTATATAGCTAGGAAAAGTACGCACACTTCAAACAATGTCGGTATAGTTTCAATAATTCGGCACGTTTATTGAAAACATTATTTTCTAGCCCCTCAAAACGGCCATGAATGGCTTTTTCAGACTGCCGTATCTGGAAAATTAAAAATCGTATTCGAAAAAACATAGCTGTAGAAAGATGCGTTAAACTTTGAACTATGCTGTTCACAAGTAACTTACAATAATTCGGTCACCACTTAAAGCCTTTTAAGAATAAGGATAATAGTGAAGCACTGCACGCCGCTGAGTGTCTTGAACGGAGAGACGATAATGCATTACATACGTCGGTCAACAGCACACTTAACCGCTCCTGTCTCTCTCACACACAAACGCAGCCTATCTATGGAGGCCCCTTAAAAGAGAAGTCCTTGCCTACTATCATATGTAAGAAAAAAAATTCGATATGAGAGGCACCGGTGCGTGCTTCAAACATACTATACTCTGTTTCATTTAACTTTGGATAAATTTGACAGCAACTTATGGGCAATACTTTTTTAGTATTTTGTAATTTGTTGCACAATGCAAGACGTTTTTAGGTCTAAAATGAACCTGAAATGTCCATTTTAGCATTTGTACTGCAAAGTTTCTCTCGTGTAGTGACACAAATAACAAAACATTACAAATTATTGCCCATAAGTTGCTGTCAGATTTATCCAAAGTGATATGAAATGGAGTATTACTCATTTTCGCGCAGAGTGTTGAACTGGCCCGCAGTGTTTTCGCAGAATTATTTCTTCCAAAGGATGAATGCTTGAAGAGATCGTGGTCAGCACTCAACGTCTAGGTCTTTAACGTTGGTGAGGCTTGACGCGATGTGAGTATGGAGCAGTGCCGGAATGATGGGGCGGGAGAAAAAGGAGATCCCCAAGAAAACCCGCCCACCGATGGTAGTCTATTCAGGATAAACTGAGTACGGCTTACAATTTTCTGTCAGTCATTATGCCTCCAGCTTTACTATTTTATGTACGAAAACTTCCATGTAACTAAACACTAACGGGAGCATTTCACAACTCTCGAACCTTTACTTCTATTGCCCCAATTAACACATTGTTTTATTATAAGTGTTTGAAGTGCTCACTTAAAACTGAACTGACTATATGGCCCGGCACGATCCCCGTATGTGAAAATCCGGGAACCGACCCCGCCGGAAATCGGATCCGGATTCTCTTGGTGGGGGGCGAGTGCTCTAGCTACTGCGCAAAACGGCCTGCCTCTTTTCTAAAGGAATTTAATAAGTGGTAATATAATTTACTAGTGAAAAATTTTAGAGTAATTCCAAACGAACGCCTATGTGTTTATCTTTACTAATCTGACTCAGCCTTTCCCAATCAGAGCTGCCTAAAAAAACGACGATTTTAACTATTTTAAAGGCCCCATTAACAAGTTTATATAGGCTTGTCGTATTTTTAATGGCAGGCTTGGTACTTTTATTTTCAAACAAGTGCAAAATACCTCAAAACTTCTTAACGAGATGCTTTGAAAAAAATCAAAACTAACAGGAAACATATGATGCCTAATTCTACGTAGGCATATTAGCAAAATATTGGACCGTTCGTTCGCAAAAGAAAAAATATTTTGCTTGGTGTTAGCTTATTCTAATAAAAAAAATTGAAATTACTGGAGTGCAAAAGTTTGAAAATCTATGAGGTTCATTACTAAAAAAAAAAATATATATGTATGAATTGTGATTGATTTGTGACAAAATAATGAAGGGATTCCTGGACATGAAAAATTATCTTGCTTAAAAGAAACATGTTATAAATAACACTATATATACCGGACGTGGCCTTAAAAACATAGAATCATGGTTTGAAGTGAGTTTTCTTCAAATTGATAATACTGTTAGGAACATGTTCGGCTGTTCTACGTAAGAACATGAGAACACGCTTGACACGCTTTAACACCGCGCATGTGTCAGGCACGATCTTACGGGTGTTCAAGCGGCAAAAATGCAGAATTATATATTTGCACGACATAGTGTTAGTCTTACAGACTCCTTTTATGGGGAAGGGGGGAGGAGGCGGTGATCTAGGAGTCAGACCTCTCGCCTCCCACCAAGGCGATCCGTACTCGATTCCCGGCGGGGTCGGTCCTCGGATTTTCTCATATGGGAATCGTGTCGGACGATGCCTCTGGTCGGTGGGGTTTTCTCGGGGATCTATGTTCCGGCACCGTTACATACTCACCTCGTGTCACCTCTCACGAGCGCTAAATAAAGACTTAGATGTTAAGTGCTAGTCAAAATCTCTTCACTCTCTTCCACGTTTCGTAAAATATTTTTTTTATTATAATCCATGTGACCATCAAATTAAATCTTATATGTTTTTCAAGTCCGACCGCTTGGCACAGTGGTCAGAGCTCCCGGCCTATAGAACAAGGGCCCCGGGTTCTAATTCCAGACGGGGAGGTGCAAATGTAATGCTCTGAATGTGGGTTCCGTACGACGTGTTGTGTTTGTGTCTTCGCCCACATACCTGCGCAGACTCACCCTCGCCTAGGATACCCATGTGTTCCCTCAGGAGCTGTCCACTTACAGAATACAACATGTAAACGACGTAGGGAAAAGACGCATTCCAAGTTTCCTGCTTTACGTCGGAGAACTAATAAAGGTAACAAACGCATTCGACTGCATTCAACTGACATACAATAAATATACATAATGATTCATCCTGTGTTTCCATTCACAAACCCGGAGCCCGACGATGTCTTAAGACGGACAGATTTTGGCCATCTTGAATGTTTGTATTTGTGTCATAACTTTTTTGACAAAACTTATGAAACTTTAACTTAACTGCCGAATATAACACATATTGAAAAAGTTTAAACATCACACATCTTTGTTTGCCGTTACTGATCTTACACATCTAATTTCAGTTAAAGAAGTAATACGAAATGTTTAGTAGCAATTATCTGTACCAACAATAACGGCAAACAAAGATTTATGATGACTAAAATCTCAACAATATTTATTCTATTGTGCAGTTACGTTTAGTTCCATCAATTTACACAAAACAAAAGTTATGAGATAAAAACACAAAAAATCAAGATGGCGACGTGAAGTAAGCAATCGAGGTATTTAAACGTTAAAACATGTTCGGCGGTGGTCGATCGTCTTTTGTGATAGGCCTATCGCTTTCGGACGTTTGATTGTTATATACTTTCAGAATAGAAGAATTTTGTTACAGGAACGAAAACGTGGAGAAAGTATGTGAAAATGCGTTTTCGAGTGCGTTTTAAGGTAGCAGAAATATTTAAACGTTCATATTTTTTAAGGCATGCAAACTGTCTCACCGATCCTGTATCAGTGTGAGACGCGTCAGGATGGATAAGAATGCCAGTGATGACTAGAGACACTGGAAAATCACGAAAATGTTTAAAATAGTCTACAATAAACTGTATTATATTAACCGTGACACGTGTAAACAGTTTTGGGACAAATCACACACGCTGTGTGTCCAAGCTGTGCAGTTCTAACTGGGCCTGTTGTAGAGAGAAAAAATGCTACAGATAAACGATAGACAATGTTGATACAAAACATTCTGTGTTATACACATCACGTTGAAGCCTAGCAAACAGTCAACTATTTCCGCGATTTTCCAGTGTCTCTGGTGATGACATATGCAGGTTGCACAGGTACTGAGCAATATAAAATACCAGTTATCACATGTAACTACTTATCCTTGCTACCAACAGAACTCTGGGTTAGACAGTCTCCTTAAGATTTTTGTCACGTATATCACCTAGGGTGCACTGCAATAATTTATTTATTATTTTTTTTAGACGTTAAAATTCATCCAAGTATTACGGTGGGAAATACGCTGCCAGCTTATTGGTATATTCCTTTAAATGTTACTAAAACTTTTTTCTGATTTTTTAAAAGCATAATGTGACTTACCAGAGAGTTTTTATACAATATATAACACTAACACAGTCCATTAAAAAATTTACCTTAAGATTGCAGAAAGGATTTTTTTTATTTTAATTTTTGCAAAATCTAAAGCCAAATTAATGAAACTATTTCATACTTGCGTAACAATTTTTAACTGTCCATCAAATCTATTCAACTCTCTGTTACAACAATACAAAAATTAATCAGTAACCTCGCCATATCAACATTTATAGCAATTTTCCTCTGTCACAGTATGGTCTAATTGATGCCAACTATCAAACCAAAGGCAATTATAGATTTTACGTATGGAATAATATTACAAAGTCAGTGAAATTAACAATGTGGTCGAATGTGTCACAAACCGACTCAACTACACTCTAAAGATATATTTTTGTAAAAAAATGAAAGGAATTTCTTTGCACTTTTACAACCCTTTGTAAAAGAACAAAAATTTTCGTTGTTAAACAATTTATTTGTAAACTTAGGAGTTTTTGAATAAATATACTTATGACAACTTTGCTGTCAACCAAAATCACGAGTTTGTCGGAAATGATATAATTATATATAATTTACTGCTTCTGATATATTTTGTTCGGAATAAAACGAATAATTATAAAAATGACATTTCAGAAAATACAGAACATCGAGTACTTAAATAGGTAAATACATAACCAATATTCTGTATGTTTGATGCTTTGGTCTAATAGTAAAGTGCGCGGTTATCATTCTGAAAGATTAAGGTTTGATACTGGTGTGTAGACTAACTTGTTTAAATTTAAAGTAATTATTTTTAAACATTATTTGTATTACGTTATTAGCTAACCTATAATTTCCCAAACAAGTTCATTTTCACAATAGTAATGGAATTTATAACTCAAATTTCATTTATTATAATATTGTAAGAGCAAATACAAGGCATTTTACATGCAAATCACTTTGTATTTTTTTACCTGAACGACTTCTGTAGTTTTACAAAGAGTTTTCTTTACAAACCGAAGTGTTCTGTTGGATAAATGCTGCAATTGCTAGCATTGTGTAGTAATCTGTACTTTTATCCTTTGTTTTACAGCAGGTGCAATAATATCACATAGTTGCAAATCTAATTTGCGTGTTATTGGACTACAAGTAGTACTATCTGGACCCGGAAGAGATTGGACTCTAAGCTCGACTTAAAGCGCATTGCGCTCAACTCCTCATAAATGAGTGCTGATATTTCGTTTGGTCCTTACGTTAGTTCTCATCTGTACGTTACTCGTACGATCATTCACAGCGTATTTCTGGTACAAACAAAGCTGCCAAGAGTCAAACACTCGCTGAACCCATGTATGTATAATATGCATTCACCCCAGAAAAAGTTTTTAGATGACCGTACATATGCTACAGGAGAAATAATTTTTTTTTACTGTGACTGCTTTCTGACATCGGCACTTGTACCAGGAGAGACGGTCAAGGCAGGGTACCTTAAATGGAAGGAAGAGGGAAAGGGTTATGTATGGGAAACAGGGAGAAAATGAGATAACATACATTTTCACCCGTTCCTTACAGTAACGTTTCTTTTAATGAAATTAATGTTTTAAAACAACTAATTTGCCTGTCTTAAAACTCACTTTTGAAAACAGTTTTTAAAAGCAGCATAAATTACATAGGACTATGTGGTTGTTAACATTAGGAGGTGGAGTTTACTGCGTTTTACTAACCGTCTATGACGAGCAGAACCAGTGGAACCAGTATTCCAAGAAAACACTCATTTTTTTCTACGATGTAAATTGTGTTGTAGCAAAGAAAATATTTCTTTTTGTATAAACTCACTCCAAAATAGATTTGTCTCGTTGCGTTAAAAAAGTTCAACTGCAATCTTCATTACAACTATAATTGAAGTTATTTTTGATAAATGCTTTAAATAAAAAAATATTTCTTACTTACAAATAAATAATATTGTTATGAAAAACTTATTAACAAAAAAATTAAGAAAAGGGTTTGAAAATTTTTGCAACAACTAAATTTCACACTGCAGCAGTAAATTAACCACCTCTTACATTTACCAAGACCCAGTTTCGATTCCTGTTGGGACCACTCAAAGTTTTCGCCAAGTGAGAAACGTGGCGGTAATTTCTTTCGACCGACAGTTTTTTATTTCAATGTCTTGCCAATCTTCCCCCGACCTTGCATTCCATTAGAAAGTTCCCTGCTCACCTCACAACATCGTCACCTGCCCTCAACATCTCCTGTCAAGTGCTGACCAAATCTCTCTACTGTAACGCTGAAGGTAGACATGTACTCATTTCTGTACTGGCGCAGGATGTAAGGATGGCAACACTTGTGAGTTTAAAAGTAGGAGACCGAAATTACGATGATTTCACGTTCACGTATCACTTACCACTTTATGACGTTTACGTTTACGTAATACGTAATCAATTGAGGTGCCATGTTAGATCCTTCACGTAAGCTGCAATCAGGCAATGACAAACAACGTGAGAGAGCTTTGCAATTAATAGTCAAATATAACATGACACAGTAGAAGATATTAACTCCTCCAAGATGTGATTGGCCCAAGCGATCACGTGGTACAACTTCACGTATCACTTTAACTTAAAAGCTTGACATCGACAAGCTTTTCGTCACGTGAAAGTGAACGTAAGTATAAAGTGGCGCGATCGTGATAGGGCCCGTTCAAGTACGTTTGTCAAGGTGTTCCCTGTTTACGTGAAAGTTAATGTAAAGTGATCGTGAAGGCATCGTAAGCCCAGCCTCACAGCCTAGTCCGTTTACGCATTATTACACTTTATTGGACTGTACGTCTCGTCAACTGCTTGGCCAATAGAAACGTATTACACACAACTTTATACAGGAACAGGAATTCGGATAGGAATCGGCCATGGCGTTTGTTAAGGACCCATCCCACAGTTCACCTGGAGTTGGTAAACCGCGGAAAATCGAAATCAGGACGGTCGGAACCGGAGATCGAAGTAGGTTCCACTCAAATGCTAGTACGTGTTACCGTTGCGTCTAGCTCTGTCCTATTTATTTTTTGAGGATGGGTTTGGCCTCGCGTGTAATCTATAAGCGGAAGACCATGAACGTCGATGATTCATACTGTCGCATTATTATTAGATATCTTCTGCATTGCACCCCAAGAATGAGTCATCTCTGTGTATCTCGGTATATGTATTTTTTTTACACATGAGACTGATCCCAATATTCCTGAGTGCTACTCCCATGGATCAACGAGCAAATATTTGCTTCAAACTCTCTGCGGGCTGCAATCTAAGCTGCAGTATGAGCTTATAAACGTGGGTAGTCTTCTGACTGAGAAATAATTAGCTAAGCTTCAGCCAGGCGAACCTCAAAACGTGGTATACATAATCACGTAGGTCGCAAGTAAATCAACTCGCGTAGCTGTATGGCTGTAACGAGCTGCGACTACGTTAGCTAGCTTGGGCTATGTTATCAATAAGGTAATATATGCCACATTTACACTCGCATCAAATCTGCCATATTTTCTACGTGCAGCACACTGTGATACCAAGCATAACAACACAGTCGTGCACAGTCAGTTACCATGGCACTGAAATCGGCAACCTCCAATTTTATAACATTACTAGCAGCAACCCGCAGCTTTGCTCGCGAGTATTATTCGTAACTGATAATATTTACTTTAACAGAATAATCTCTTTGTACATAAAACAAATGATACTTCAGTCATTAAGTATTAGAATGTCCAAGCGGCTAGTTGAACTAACTCCGCAGCAGGATAAGTAGCTATAGCTGCCCACGCGAAAAGCAGTCTTAAGTTTGACCCTGCCACTAACAGCGACTTCGCCTGGGCCTTATTTATAGCCCTGCTTATTTGACGTTGTGGGGTAGTTACAGACACCTAAGCTAAGAGGTTAATCGAATAAGAAACATCTGTTTACCCTGTGCACAACCATTGGTGACGGTGCCCTCAATTATATATTTTCAAAATATTCACTTTAACTTTATTGTCATTACAAAATTTCATAGGGTAAAGGTTTCGCGGAAACCTGAGATTAGTGAGATGATATATCGTCGGTTTACTGCCAAAAGTGACAAAAGTCAAAATGAGATAAAATTATAAAAATTCTAGGAATATGTATATGCTGTTCACGAACAATGGCCCAAGTTTAAAGTCTATTCGTCGTTTCGTACTGTTGTGTCACAGTATAGTAACATACCACATTTTTGTTAATATCTACAATTTAATACTGTTTTTAAACGAAATAGCATTTATGACTTAATAACTTTTGGCAGTATACCGACGATATGTCAGCTGATTTTGTAGACGAACCTAAGTGGAAAGCGAACTGAAATTTTACCCCTTTTAAAGACTACATGTAAATTGCACTAATTCTATCTGCCTTATAGTTTTTGTGTGTCAGAATTAAACGTTCGCACGCAGCTTTTAACGGAATTCGAGCCCAGAACCTCCCGGAATTTAGACCTGAGTGACAAACAACTGCGTCACGTAACGTAGAAATAATTCATGAAAATAAAATTTATTAAAAAAAATAAAATAAAATATCTGTGTCCTGTGCTCATAGAGGTTGTACAACACCACGTCTCGATAGGTTACTGTAGTGAAACTCCTGTATAAGTTGTTTCTCGCTGCTAGTTCCTGCTTTTCGGATCGTCTGCCTTGATTATTGACCAACTAAGTTTTATTCTTAATAATCACGTTTCTTATAAAGAAAAAAATTACATACATATTTTTTTAATATTTACGTAAGCATCACTCTGACGCGAACAACACCTCAATATCGCTACTGGTTAGATAGATATCGTGGGTTGATGGGAAACAAATTTTGCGCTTTTTCACTCTTTTGGGTGTCGAATTTCGAAATATTTTAAATTTACATCTTAGACTTTTGTATAAGTATCCAACTGAAGTGTAAATCACATCGCTGGCCCGTTCAGTCGAATCAAAATCAATCATTCACAAAAAAAAAAAAAATCACCCCGGCATAGTATTGAAAAATCTGAAAACCGTTTTGCGATAATTTCTGTAATCATCATCCTGAAGCAAAAATTAATTGTATATCTCGACGGGTTCGATAGATATCGAGGATTTATCTAAAACACGTTCAAGATCTTTTCACCACTTAAGAGAGTAAATTTCGAAAAACCATTGAATCACGTTTTAGAATACTTTATTGGTATCTCGTGGACGTAAAAAACACAACATTGGCCCGCTGGGTTCAAGATATATTGACGATTAATTTAAAATGCTTTTCATCACTTTTCACCCCTTTTCACGTCCTTAGGTGTCGAATTTCGAAAATTCCTGAAATCACTTTTTAGGTATTTGAGTAAGCATCAATCCTAAACAAAAATCACGTCGCTATATAAAAAACTATGGGATATATATATATATATATATATATATATATATATATATATATATATATAATGTGAGTCGAAAACTCATATTACCCCATTTTAACCATTTTAGGGCCGAATTTGGAAAATATATTTTAAATGGTACTTGGGATATTTACAAAAGCACCAATTTAAAGAAAAGAGCACTTCGATATCTCGATTGATTCGATAGATATGGAAGGATAATCGAAAACATATTTCACGTATTTTCATCCCTTTAAATAAAGAATTTTGAAACCGATTTTGAGTCCTGTCATAGACATTTGTAAAAGTAAACAATTAAAGTTAAAATCACTACGATAGCCAATTGTGTTTCAAAGATAAAGACGATTCATTAAAAACACATTTTGCCCCTTTTTACTGCCTGGGGGTCGAGTTTCAAAAAAACCTAAAGCTACTTTTTGGGTATTTACGTAAGCAATATTTAGAAGTGGATATCAACTCTCTATCCTGAAGGGTTCGATAGATATCCATAGTTGATTGGAAACACATTTAAGGTATTTTCAGCCCCTTAAAAGTTGAACTTCGAAAAATCCTTAAATTGGCTAATATGCATTTTTACAAGTGTCCTATTAAAGTAAAAATCACGATGATAGGCCGTCGGGTTCGAGCTCTATCGACGTTTCTTTGGAAACACATTTCACCCCTTTTCACCCCCTTAGAGGTCGAATTTCGAAAAATCCCTTCTTAGTGCTCGCCTACGACCTGAAGGGAACCCCCACAAAAAATTTCACGATTCTAGGTCCAGTGGTTTGATCTGCAGTTTGATATGTCAGTCAGTCAGTCAATCAGTCAGCTTTCATTTTTATATAATATAGAGATTACAAAAATAAGGCTTGAGAAACACACTTAGCTCGTTAAAAATTTGTGGTTGTATTTTAAGATTAATATTTTACTTTAAGCACTTTTTAAAATCTATTCTCAGAAACTTATTGCTGTGAATTCATAAACATTAACGCAGACGAACGATTGAACAGAAAATATTGCCAGTGATGTATTTTATAAGGATAAGATATGTATCGCAATATCATTGATATATTACGTTTAATTATCTAGAATACATTATTCTGCACTCTAATACACAAGGAAAACTTGTGAGCAATGGTAGTTAAGCTGTTTAAATGACGCTGACTGAACATGTCGTAGGTATCCATCGTAGCAATTGACCAATCCTAAGATAGGCTATATTACTCAGTAATAACAGTTGCTAACATGGGAAGTCGTAAAGACCAAAGAATTGCACAGTAGTAAAGATATAACAATGAGTCATGCTTCTTGCGCAAAACGTTAATGAACATTGACAACTACGAATTCGTGGTAAAGAAATGTATGTAGACTAAACAACACCTTTAAACTGAAGACAATTTCTTACGAGGTTTTGTTTGTGGTTACGCTTCTTCACGTCATTTATAACTAGGAAATGTAATAGTATACAAAAGTTTGTGTTAGTTTAACAATTGTTTGAGTAAAAAATTGCCTTATTCAAATATGTATAGTGGTCCATGCATAGCAAATCTGTGGTCTATTCATACGACAACTTGTGTCAATGGTTAAACTTCTTCAGTAAAAATAAGCGAATTTTTTCTTATATATTTTCATGTTTACTATAAATGTAACCAAGTGGAGACAGATATTTACTGTATTTTTTATAAAATTATAATGTAGGTAAAGGGTTAAGTTTTTTTAATAGTTGTGGTAGATTTTATGGAACTGGTCCATCGATAGCAACCTTACCCAACAAAGTATAACTCTGCAATCAACTACAATATTTCAAGGCCATTTGAGTGGTATAAATCGACCAAAAACTGCATTTCAGCAACTGGTTTAAACAATAGATAAATCACAACGTTATATTTGTTCGTGAAATGCTTTAACTGTTATCAAGGTTTCGTTTGATGGAATCGTGCCAAAGTAACTAAACGAATTCCCATGACATTGTAAAGCGTAACTCTAAACCGAACCGCCTTTGTGGACATAACACCATTGCATGATTAAGAAGCCGAGTTGTGGAAAACGCCCGCAATAAAACAAAGCTAGTTATAGCTCTTAATATTTATATAATATATGAGACACTTAGATTTACAGTGGTGTAAATCAGTTAAAATAGTTTTCTCTTACACAATTCTTTGTAACCACATGTAAAATGCAGTACTTTCTCGTAATGCTCAAATGCTTAAGCAAAAATATTTAGATAAGAGTAAAATATTTGCTGC
Source organism: Medauroidea extradentata (assembly GCA_003012365.1). Taxonomy (NCBI): domain Eukaryota; kingdom Metazoa; phylum Arthropoda; class Insecta; order Phasmatodea; family Phasmatidae; genus Medauroidea; species Medauroidea extradentata. The sequence goes on from PNEQ01025692.1 coordinate 81,528, forward strand.
AGAAAATTCTTTTAAATCTTTCTTTTCCGGAATCGGATCTCTCTCTCTCTCTCTCTCTCTCTATATATATATATATATATATATATATATATATATATATATATATATATATATATATATATATATATATAACATTGCAATATAATGTCGTCCCAGAGATCTTAGAGAGAGACTGTCTTGTGTCCATTATTGTACTCATTCCAGTATTGTCTGAGCTATCTTAATTGTTATTTCCTGAGTTTAACACATTACTTTGTCTTGTACTTCGACTTTTATTTTTGGTTGTTTATTATTATTATTTGGTCCTCTATTTGTTGTTGACGAATTCCTTATGGGATCTTTCATGTTCTGTTGTTTTGGTTTATGGATGTGTTGACTACAGCCAACTCGGTTTGTTTTCTCTTTTTCCGTGTTTCGTTGTTTGTCAATCTTAATCTCTCTCTCTCTCCTAAGACCTCTGGGACGACATTATATTGCAATGACGTATGTCCACAATAATACAGTTTGTCAACAAATTTTTTGGTGAAACGGAAATGTTTCTATATGCAATTTACTCACAATTGGGAATTTTGAGTTGTTTTCGGCAAAGCTTATTTTTACTTTGGTGGAAATGACGAAAGTTGGTGTCTTTGTTGTTCTTTTTTACACTTTAAAATCTTGGCGTAGAACATATTTGTATAATTATAGGCGTGTATAATGCACCTTTATCATTAATATAACGTTATTGAATGAAAGGGTCACCGCTGAATGTATTACAAAGGCAAGTTGTGGGCGAGACTTCAGTGACTTGCGCTTAGAGGCTAGGGCGAGGCATGATGCACGAGCCTGAACCGCCCTAAGCGCTCTGGAGGACTGTAACACGCATAATACTACCACCCAGGCAGGCAACGTGACAGAGAAGACCACAGCGGCAGTGTTGGGATGACCGTGCAGTCGCGTGGAACACAGCAGATACCAAATGTTGTGAGGAACCGCAGGAGTTCTGGCACATGTGTCGCCGTGAGGGTGACGGCTACGTCAGTTATCGCCAGCCACAGGCCGGGTCTGAGCGCGCTTTCGCCCCAATTTTGCGGCCAGCCATCGCCCCGAACCTCCACCCAACCACAGACGTCAACCACGGTCCCTTGCCTCGTGAAGAAGAAGACAATTATGATCGTGCGGCACATTGTCATCGGCTACCACATGTGCACGCACAACACAATGGTCCCCGACTACATTTTATGCTGTTAAACCACAATCCCCGTCAAGGAAGGAAAAAAATAACCCCCTCCCCTCTTCAGAACCACCCGAGGGGACAACCACAAGTTCACTCGGGCTCGCGCTCTTCATACCCAGCTAACAAGTCTGCGGTGGCGCTTTTCCTAGGCTACACGCGACCTATGAAGCGAAATAAAAAAAATGTTTATAGGCTATACGTGACAAGAGACACAGATCGGAAATTGCTTCGGAATAAATACAATAGGCAGATTTATTTAGCGTGCGCCAGGCGCTGAACCAAAAAAAAAGTGTGTGTTAGGGGCAAAAAGAGGTGTGGTAGGTGTGTACTTAAAGTGTTCAGTCGGACTATTGGAATCCGCACATCTTTACGAAATGTGTGTTTATTTCATGTCGTACCTCTAAGCATTATTTTAGTCTTCTCAAATACTATGCGATGTAGTAAAACATTCATAAAATAAAACTGCCACATAACTAAATCGTTAAGTTTTACCTTCAATAGTATAAAACCAAAACCACAACGAAGATAAACTGAACGTGTGAGGTTCCAAATATTGAAGTTGTCACAGTATTGGGTACAATAACAACTTGTATAATACGTTTTATTAAAAGTTGTATGTTAAACACTTCGTTTTACGGACATTCGAAAGCTTAGTAAGAGAAACTGAGGTAGGTTTACACCAAATAAAATAACCAATAAGAGTAAGTTGTTATAGTCGCAATTAGTATAATATTTAACAATTTACGGATTATGTAATTACAATTCCACAAAATATTTTTGTATTTTTTAAAATATTGTTGAAATTTTAAATTTTAATATAAATTTTCAGTATGTTTATTGAAATGAAATGATATATATATATATATATATATATATATAGGCTATACATACATAATTTTTTTATTTATATAGGAGACATTTTATCCTGCGAGAACGTTAGTCACTGTGAAATTTTTCATCTTTGTATAATAGTTGATTTGAGTGTCGTACATAAAACCGTAACATGCAAATTTTAACATTCAATAGCAACTACACAAAAACTATGAGAGATAAGAAAATTTCATTAGAGCCAAATTAAATCACAAGTTATGTCTAAAATACTATTAAAAAATCTGTTACAAATATAAATATAAAAATATGATGATGAAAATTGCTGTAGTCCGTGCCCTCACCCTGCATTATTTCAGGCGTTTAGACACGACCACGTGATCAAGCTAACCTACGGTCACGTGATTAGGAAAACATATATAACATCATAATGTAAAAAAACTTCCTACATAGTAATGGAATTTATTAACCCGCACACAGTATGACACACTATCTACACTTCATCATGTAAACAAAGCAAATGTTGAGCATTGTTACTATAACAGTCTGGTGACATTAGTAAATATTTTACTGTTTCCCAAAAATGTATAAAAATATTACCATTGATGTACGGGAATCAATTTTAAGATACCTAATTTCTCGACACTCGTGGTATTGTAAGTTTACAAGTAATTTTTAAAGCAGAGCAAGTTACTTATAACGGCTAACAACGTTCTGTGCGCAAGTCTAGTTTAAAGCACCAGTTTCAATTAATTGGCCGGTTCTCTCCGGTGTCGTAAACCTTAACCTCTTCTAAAAAGAAAACGGAAAATGTCGTGGAACAATAAAAGAAAACCGCCTACCAGAATGAAACGTCCTGCCGCCCGCGGCCGAGAGCATTGCCGCCAATAAAAGGCGTAATGAAAAGACACGCTCATAACAGTCGTTTGAGACCGCCTCGGTTCGGAAATCCAAATTCAGTCCCCGTCAATTACCGTTCCGGCACAATCAACTTCATAAAGGGTGACCGGTGGGCTAAAAAGGCTAGAGCGTGAAAGGGGGGGGGGATGAGTATAAACAAAAAATATATATATATTCCCCGGAGGTATTTACAACTCTGCCCTTAAAATAAATTACTGGTCCTCTCATTGGCCGTGGTCGGGTCATCAGCGTTATTACCGTGATTACAAGGTAAAGTGTCGGTGCGTGTCTCGCAGGTGTATGTGTGCTCTGGTGATTGTCGGCAGGGTCGTGATGGAGGATATCCCTGGTCTTCCAGGTGCTGTCGTTGGCCTAGGAGGGAGCCCCCCCCCCTTTTTTTTTTTGCTGTGCTGAATGACGGACGGGACGTGGAGAAAATAACTAAAAAACTGTCTCGCTGGCTTGCCTCTAGGAAATTTATTTTTGTATTGGAAAAAAAAATGCTAAAATTTTAAATTAAAATCTTAAAATTTCAAATAAATTTTTATTTAATTCTATTTTTATTTGTTTTATATAGAACCCTTTGTAGGCTAAATCATCATCACTCACTGTAAATGTCATCAGTTTGGTATGTCGGTTGGTTTTAGTGACGTGCATAAAACCGTAAAGTGCAAATTTTGACATTTACGAGTCACTACGCAGTAACTGTGAGAGGTAAAAAAATGTAATTAGAACAAAATTTATTCAGAACATATGTCTAAAGTAAGAAAAAATATGTCTGCTACAAATATAAAAATTAAAATTTGAAGATGAAAATTACTGTACACCTTGCCTTAAGGATGTTCAAGTGGCAAACATGCATAGTTTTTTATTTAGGTGAAATTTTCCAATTGTGAAAAATTTTCAGCCCTCATAGTTTCCCCATAGTGGCATTTCAAAGTCAAAATTTACATGTTTGGGAAACATAAAAAGAACAAAAGAACTTATTTACTGAAAATGAAAACCCACTTGCATATTCTCGCCTTCGGGCAGGGTCATTCTGTGCATGAGAGAAGGCCGATGTGGTATTATCGGCATATGCTAACAGGTTTAAAAACACACAATCAAATCACTTAGTCTTTTATAACAATAGCAATAAATTAAGGAAATTGATATCTAATTTCAATGTTAATTATTTCATTCTATTAAGTCAGTCGGTGTATGACATGCAGTTATGGGAAGACTTGGATAGCTTAAAAATTACCACAAGTGCAAAATGTAGTCAGAAATAATGTCAACAAAACTAACAATAAGTCGTGCAAATATACAATTATATATCTTCGCCATTTGAACGCTTGTAACACTGTGAACCCGCTTCGGCTATTTCCGCTTCTTCAGTCGGGTAAGTCCGGACAGCATGAGTGTCCGCGCATGCGCAAACACTTGTTGAGGTGCCACATGTTAAGACTATGCTAACTTGTTTATTTTTCACATTGGTGCAAAAACTCAAAACTACTTTCATGCCGGGATGTTTTAAAAAAAAATTCCAGACTAAGAGCAGTCATACTGTGCACAATTGTACGTAGTCGTTTTGCAAAATAATTCACCGTGCTTTCGCAAAATAAAATTTTTGCATGATTTTGACTTGTTTTCATGACAAAATTGGTGAAACTTAGTATGTACAAAAATTTAATAAAAGTATGTTGCTACCAGAAAAATGGTACAAACTACAGCATGACATATTTGTGACAAAACAATGTATGGATTCTTTGGTATGAAAATTTTATTGCTTTTAATGAAAGTATTTTCAAAATCACTGTAAACAACCGGGCATAGCCTTAAACTAACAAAACCGTTATTCCATTAAGCGAACAACATATTTTTTTTTGTATTTGTAGCTACGCTAAACTAACGTAGACTTGTCTAAACTAATCTAAACTAAGTTAAACAAACTGTCACGGGGTCCGGATAAAAAAAGGCAGAGAATTCTGCACAGAACAGAGTGTAGAACGACAATACATACCACCACAACTTCACCGTGTAAATAACTAGACAAATAATAACTTCTCCCTGGTATGCTAGTAGTATTTCCACAAGGTGTTGTAATTGGCTGGCGAAATCACGGGCAGGTGCGTGAACTAATGGTTACGTGATGGCCTGGAGTTGTGGCGGTGTAGGGGTCAGAACACTCGCCTCCCACCACGGCTTATCCGGGTTCGACTCCCGGTGGGAATCGTGACGAACGATGCAGCTGTCCGGCGGGTTTTCTCGGGGATCTCAGGTTTTCTTCCGCCATTGTAGGGTCTTATTTCACGTAACACTCCGAGGCAAGCAAGATGCCTACGGACGACCAGTAAGGTCTATAATTCGGACTGTGATATCCAGTACCCTCCTCATTCAATATTTAGTTACTTTTACTTATAATATAACAATGATAATTTATTTCCATATGCCGATTACAGCACTTTACATAAACACTTTTTATACAATGGAAACATCACACTCACATAAGCAAAGTTTGTGTGTGAGTGCTACTAGACAAATTATTTTCTATAGCTGCGGTTAATTATGTAAGAAAACTTGTCATCTGGTATACATTAATTTGAGAACAAAAAATTTAATGCTGCAATAATTTAAAACATTTAAATTTAAAAAAATTTTTAAATAAATTTAAAAAATTAAAAACATACAATTAAAAAAATAAAAATTAAAAAAAAAACTAATTATATTTATTTTAAAAAAATTATATTAAAATTAAAAAAACTTCCGTTTCTACCGCTGCTAACATTTCGTAGCTTGCCATTTAACTGGCCTCATTACATGTCTTAAGAATGCGTGGTAGAGTTAAAAAAAAACGCTGAAAACATCAACTGATTTCTGCGCTTTTATCGAAGCCAATATGGATAAAATACTCAATGACAATCCTATATATTGGTATCTGCCAACTTTGTGAGTAAATTTATCCAGAATTACTAATTCGTTACGCGTGATCTCTTGCGCCGCAGTTAAATGCACGAGGTTCCGGCGTCAGAGATTATGCCACAGAATTTCGTAACACTGGGAATAATTTTGTTTGAAACGTTGGGTAAAACTATTGTCTAGGATTGCTATTGTTTACTTTTCGCAAATTGGCTTCAGAAACCTACAGTTACAGATTAATGCTTTTAGCGTTGAATTATGTACCACGCCCTCTTAAGAGGCCTGTCCAGCCAACCTGGTGTACTAACGGTGTTGTACACCGTAAAAAAAATTGTTAGTAAATTTGCCACACGTGCGTATAGGAGCGCTAAGAAAGTAGGCATGGTAGAATTGTTACCCTGACATCCGTGGTAGCACTGCTAAACTTTTATTTATTAAACAGTCAAATGTATACTGAAGTTACCAGACTTGTATTGTAAGAGTTTGCATATTTACAAGATATAAGTCTGGTAACTGTTCCATACCGTGTTTAGGTTAATTACTTCCTAAACATTTTTTTGACATTTTTTTATAGTGTAGAATACTACGTTTATTCTTTTGTACGCGAAATCTCACTATTCGCTATATATATTTATCTATGAAAAGTACACACGGTTGAAACTATGCTTTCGTTAAATAAAAACTTAACGCTTATTAGTAACATAATTTTAAGTCCAGTGAAATGGCTAAAATAAACCTGTCATTTAGACAACTGCAACAGCAAAATACCACTTGGATTCGTAAAACACAACAGTAGAATCATTCGCTGGACTTTCTACAAAATCTCCAGATATATATTGTCTGGTAAACGCTTGAAATTCTATTGGGATAAGAGTAAATGTAAAACACTGCACGCAAGTTTGGCGCTTTACTAACAGAAGCGAAGCGGCAACTGTCGAGCGTGGCAATATGAACCTTATCGCTCCACTGTCGTCACGCAACTAACGCGGAAAATTACATCCGAGTACATAGGCCTATTAAGTACACGCTATCCTGTTTTTTTCTGTATTTTTGTGATAATTGTTTTTTAAAGCTTAGACGAGAGCAGACATCACAAATATGCTTGACAGTTTCGTTTAAAATCGTTGCTGTCGCGATATATAATTTTTTTTTTCAAGACAAGGTGGGCAGGTAAGTGGGCTTTATTTCTCGTCGACAGTGAAGTCATTAGAGGCAGCGACACAACTTGGTACAATGGCAGGATCTTGGAGGGGAGTTGGCCATGGCCTTTGTTAAGAAACCATCCCAATATTCGCCTGTAGTGATTTCGGGAAACCATTTTCAACACCACAAATTATACTAAGATCTAAAGAAATTTTCGTTATTTACCTAATTAGCTAATGCAGTAGTATCAACTGACTTGTAAAAGTAGCCAACATGGTGGAAACTATCTTAAACAAAACTACTAAACATATTTTGAATTTTCGCTCTCGTTTAGGTTTATAAAATAACTACCTCGAAAACAGTATAAACAAGAGATTATGGCCTTAATAGATCTACAGGCACCCTGTTCATGAGTCAGTCAAATCTGGGTCGTGGTAACATAAATAAATATCGTATAAGAAGGGTGCCCGATGATCAGGGCGTCATACCCTGAATTGCAGACATTACTACAGGGCGCCCGTAGACATCTTTTTGGCACGGAGGATGACATCAGATAATTTATAGGATGAACCTCTTCGTTATCATAGTGTCAACCGTTTAATTGAAGTTTCTTCCCTTCATCCTGTATAGGCACTCCAAAATATTTATACAATTCCTCACGGAATGGACGTCGACGGTTCGTAATCTGTAGCCAAAGTGCAAAAAAATGGTTAGTGTTGGCCAGCTATACTTAAACGTTGGTATTTCTTGCCAAAGTATACACCTTCATCAGTAGGGTTTCAACAGTTGCGTGTCAAATCTTAATTGTTTAGCATATACATGAAAAATTCGTGTTTCCTTTAGAGCAACTGCTAGATTTTAAGCAACTATGTAAGTTGGTGTCACTTTTGAAATTTGCTTTTGACTAATTTGGCACCTCCTAGAGAGTAAACAAATTTTGGTCAGTCCTTACAACCTAAGTAGCGCTGATGAGGGGTGACATGGCGTGAGTATGGAGCAGCTCCGGAATGAAGGGACGGGGGAAACGGGAGATCTCAGAGAAGTCCCGCCGACCAGTGGCATCGTTATTCACACATGCGGAAATTCGTGGACCAACCTCGCCTTTGTGGGAGGCAAGCGCTCTGACCACTGCACCAACCGCGGTGGGGCGTGGTACCCATTTCAAACGTTAATTTATTTAATTTTGGCAATACCGATAGGTCAATAACAATGTTGAACAGTCGTCGCCCGTTTCTTTACAACGTCTAGTTACTACTCGAAACATCAAACATACTTGTACGACACAAAGGCATATCTGTATTTCTATACCAACAACTAAAATTGGAATTTTTTTTTTTAAATTTTGAAGTAGTTATTCTCTGTTTCATGATACACATAATTAAAACGGAGATTTTATGTTAGCAGTAATGGGCTGTTATACGTTTTTGTTGCAGCAATGTGTGCAAAAAAACGTTGACGGTATGCATTTCACCCCACAAATATATTTGTGCTTAAGAACCAATTAATATTTTACCAGGGAATAAAAATTGGCGTTAATACATAATGTTAGGAAATTTACATATGTTGAGTGTGTTGCTGATTAAAACAGTAGGCCCTATCTACCTAAAACAAGTAGCCAGTTCTTGTGCGATTTATTTATTTTATTTGTTTATAATATTTCACGAGTTCTCTAACAGCATCGCAGCTATGAAGTATACGGAGGAAATTGTAAGGGAATCGGCCAGGGCGTGCATTTATTAATTAAGTAATCATCGCAGTGGTTTCCTGGAGTTACATTCAACAAACCACAGAAAACCAAGCGGCTGGAGCAATGATTCGAGAACGGGTTAATGGTGAGTGTTTTTATCACTTATACACGTTTATTTGTCGGTTTTGTTGTGTACATAAAAGGCAAACATCATTGTATACTATAGTATAACTTCAGCGAAAATTTTTGATAACTATCTATGGGCAATAACTGTTGATATTTTTCACTAGGTGTTACAATTCAAGACAAAATTTACAGTGTTAAATAGTTGAATAGACATTTCAAGTTCATTAAAGAACTAAAAACGTTGACTGACGTAGTGTATAACATACACGACACCATAAAATTGGTGCCATTTGAACTGTCTAAATGTTACTGGATTTGTGAGAAACAAAGTAAGTTATACTATATTTTTGACTCTTAGTTATGAACTGCACGTGAACCGAAGCCTTCACTGAATACATGTGATGTTGGGAGATTGTTTAGAAGAATAAACGGTTTCTGCAGTTTTACCAGATCAGAGTGGCATCTTATAAAAATGACCGTCAATGACCATTTGAAGATCAAACTTTCAAATCCAGACATGTCCAAAAATCCTAAAATGATTTTTAAACACTATTTCTAAATAGTCTGGGTACGCTACAAACGTGTACAAAACTCAGATCCAATGAACGATATAAATGTCCTTCACTCGAAACTGGTTTGCCACTAATTTTCCACAGTTTCAAATTATTGAAACTGTTTTACAGAGAATTAGTGGAAAACTACAGATTGCATCAACGAAACATATTAACGGATTGAATAAGAGATTTCTATTAACTGAAATAGAAACGAGAAATTTTTACATATATGCATGTAACAAAAATCGCAATTTTACATTGTACATAATTCTGTTTCTTTTTAATTGATCATACGCTCAATAAAAAGCATGCGCCAAAAAAACCAAAGGAATTTCAACGGGAAACGAACCCAAGACTTTTATTATATCACAGTAACACTCAAACCACTTGTCTTTTGTGAACACTTGAACGCTAAGGTTGTCGTAAAAGTAACTTTTTGTGTTTATCTAGCAATGATGTGTGTTAATTTTGTACAGTGCTTTCTAAGTAATAAACTTACTGTTTATTGAAGAGCGTGCATTTTCATAAGCAGCGTATCTTCATAGAGAGCAGCAGAGCAAAACTGAACATTCTAAAACTCTTATAGGTCCCTACCCACCCACAACAACCGAATAACAAATTTTGTTACTACTACGTAGGCCTAATAAATTAATTACTGTACATTTAAGTGTAACTTGTTAAAACTCATAATTCGCTTTAAAAACAAATAAATAAAAATTTAATAGCGAGCTTGCTTTGGAAATGGGGGTACGCAGTTTATATCACATAAGTATAAATCATTCGAAATTCGACTTATTGAAATTTAGAGTGATTTGAAAAAAAGTCGATGTTTCTTCAGTAACTATCATAAGATATGAGTCATTGTAATTTCCTCGACAACTCGATAAAATAGACATGTCTGGTTTTGAAAATTTACCCTTGTTTTTATCATATGCTAAATAGTAAACAAGGAATATCTGACGAAACAAACGTATTACAGGTTTAGGTGACATCCTTAACATTAACCTACTTTTTTGAACTTTTATAAAAATTAGTAAACTTTCTTTGTGAAACTATTACTTCATAGTAAAAAAAATGTGTACATTTACAAGGCAATTCTTGTAACGTAATATCAGAACATTATCAGTCAGATAATAAAAGTAAGATGTCAGAAATCTTTTAAAGTGGTTACAAATATCGTAAACAACTTGGGGAACTAGTAAAATAATGCTAATGAGCAGGTTTTTCGAATTGAAACAAAATAAACCTAGAAGACCTTTCACATTTTACAAAACATTTCGTACTTTCATAAAAAAACTTTTTGGAAACTAGTTTCCAAAAAAAAATTTCGTAACACTACAAGCAATTATTGTAAAATGACCCAGATATTAGCTGTAAATATACAAATTTGTTTGTAGATTTACATAAATGTTTGTAAATATAAAAATAAATTTGTAAATGTACAAGATTTTTGTAAATTGGACAAAATATTTTCGTAGTGTTACAAAAAACTTTTTTGGAAACTGGTTTCCAAAAAACCTTTTTGTAAAAGTACAAAATTTTTTTACTATGTTGAATGGCACAAAAAAGTTTCTAAAAATAACAGAAAATTTAGTTGAAATTTGCCAGACGGCATTATTTAGTGATATTTATTAACGAATCATGTTTGATTCCATAAAGACCTGTCAGCAAAATGGTATACAGAGGATTTGAATGTATCTACGATCTAGCTAGGTCACCGAAGTAATCGAATCCGTGACCGCCTGACAAGTAGATAAACTATTTGCCGCAGCGAGTAATAGTTATCAGGTGGTAACTTTTGTTACACACCAAACTCAACAAACCACTTTCACCAGCAAGCACGGCCCATCCATCCGTGATCTCGGTGTAGTGTAATTGGTTTTGTCTGGCGCGTTATAAGACTGAATGACGTACAATAGATGCAGGCATCGGAACATTGCGCTGATAAGTAGACGCCCTTTAAGATGGCTGACTAGGTCAACGTATTTAGTGTGTTCTAGGCCTGAAAGTGGGGAGGCGGTAAGGACGAAACTGCACGCACATCGCGCCTCTCTCTATCTCTACGTACAAGTCAGTGAACTGGCATACTGTCTTCTTGCCGACAACTCGCCTCTATCAGTACCTGTACAGTAATATTCCGGACTGGACTGAACTTGGACTGGATTCAACATGGAGCGAACCTAATGTCAAAGAGGACTGTAATGTGTTTATAGTAAAATTTTCGATCCAGATTGACAAGTAAACATGGACTGAATCCGTGTCTACAAACATCGCCTTGCGAAACATTGAACTGCAGAACAAATGACTGTCAAAAAAGCAAGAGACGAATATTTGCTAGATATTTAGTTTGAATTTATTCGTCGAAATATTTATTTTGATTTATTTGGCACATCCAATTATTTTTATAACATAAAACAGTTTTACTTAACTAGTCCAGGACGATTCTAACCTCTAACATAATAAAAAAAACGATTCAATATGGCGACCACTTCGGTTTCGTTAAGTTCAGTCCGATGGGTGTCTAAAGTAAACGTTTCAATCCAGATTCTACAGTCCAGTCCACTTCGCCGACTAGACTGGACTACTCACTTCACTTTAACTTCAGTCTAGTAGGAGCGTGTTTAAATAAATATTAATCTATATTCTTCAATCCACTCCTAGTTCAATCGGAACTGAGTTGTTACTTTAAACCTATATGACACGTTCAGAGGTAACCCTATCGTTTTATAACGTAGTATTAAATATAAAGGTGTATTGTTCACGCCTGTACCTTTCATAAGATATTCTGCGTTAAAATGATCATACCTAAAATTCACTATCAACAGCCTATTCGCTGTTTTCGCCAGCTAGAAAATATGCTCTACGGCCACCCTAGGTAGATTTTTTTTCACATTGGTGCAAGGAAAAAAAATGTTTTTAACGGAATGCTTTGAAAAAATTCAAGACGAGGAGCAGTCGGATGATGAACGATCGCATATATAGGTTTTAGAAAGTAATTTATCTTTTGCTTGTAAAAAATATATTTTCTTCATTCTGGCTTATTTTCATAACACAAATGCTATTCTTTAAGTGCAAACATTTTAAAATTTAAATCATTATTTGCGTGCTTACGTGCCTCTGTAAATAACTGTTCCGGGAATACAGATTGTTTTCAGATAACGTGTATAAAATTATTACAGTACCTATCCATAGACGCCTTGTCTACTTTAGTCCTATCGTGTGTAAGTACAGAGAAATTAATACCGAACATTGCTAAACACGGTATTTTTAGCGCACGGTGCACAGGCTTCTGAAGATAAAAGAGAAAATTATCACCTGGCATCCATAGTTCTGTACTTTGGTTTTCGCCACATGCAATAATCATATATTTGCAGATGTAATTAGCGTGCTATTAAACTACAAGAAGCGAGACATAGATCTGGAAGAAAGTGAGCTATAAGGTCGACTATAGGTCGCACACCTCGCTCATCTTCGCCTCTATGCATGATGTGTTCCACTGTTGTATGTCTTCCCCTCGAACACTTCTTTAAACGTCACGTCAACAACAACGGTAATTGTCGGAAAGAAATCGGCAGAAGCAGTGATCTTTGTTGAAAAGTGATGTGCGACAATTTGTTTCAATGCCTTATATGCATATCTGTATCTATGCTTCGTGGTCAGTGATTGGAAGTTTTTAACTTTCGGCGTCTCGGGGTTCCTACCAGTAAATCACAGACGTGTGGTGTCGTGGTAATATTGTTCTGGTTGGTGCAGTCAAATGAGCCACGCCTCTGTCCTATTATATTCTGACAATAACCACGAACCAGAGTTGCAGGTGTGCACGTAAGGCATTGTAACAAGTTTTTGCTAAATTCTTCTCACCGAGAATCCCTTGCTCTATAGGAATCAGCCATTACAACTATAGTGAGTGAAGCGAAGAGATATTCTTCAGAACTTGGGTAGCGCTGGTGAGAGGTGACATGATGTGAGTATGGAGCAGCACCGGGATGAAGAGGCGGGGTAAACGGGAGATCCCCGAGAAAATCCGCCGACCAGCGGCATCGTCCGGTACGATTACCGCACGTACGAAAATCCGGGGACCGACCCCGCCGAGAATCAAACCCAGATCGCCTTGGTGAGGCGAGAGGTCTGATCCGACAATCGCGGACTCCGGCAATTAGAGGAAAGTAGCCTTATGAGTTGAGACACGATAATACCGCAGGTTCGCTGACTAGCCTACAAGAATATCTGTATGTTCGAGTAGATATCCGCTAGTCGTTTGCTGTTCGCTGACTCAGTGATACCACATTACTGGTCCTGCATTTAAATGATTTTCTGTCATTGGCCCAACCCCTCTAGGAGGTGGGGCTGCGGTTGACACAGTGGCTAGAGCACTCGCCTCCACCAGAGCGATCCTGGTTCGAATCCTGGAGGGGTTGGTCCCCGGATTTTCGCATATGCTGGACGATGCCACTGGTCGGCATGTTTCCTTGGGACCTCCCGTTTCCTCCACCCCTTCATTCTGGCACTGCTCCATACATAACTTATGTCACCCCTCATCAGCGCTACTTAGGTTGTAAGGACTGACCAAAATTTATTTACCCCCTAGGAGGTGTCAGACTAGTCAAGGGCCAGTTACAAAAGTGACACCAACTTACAGTTTCTTAAAATCTAGCAGTTGCTCTGAAGGAAACGCAAATTTTTCATGTATATGCTAAAAACAGTTAAGATTTAGCACGCAACTGTTGAAACCTGCTGATAAAGGTGCATACTTATTGGCTAGAAATACCAACGTTTAACTATAGCTGGCTATCATTAACCCTTTCATGCATTTTGGGTACAGATTACGAACCGTCGACGTCCATTCTGTGAGGAAATGTATGAATATTCTGGAATGCCTATACAGGATGAAGGGAAGCAACTTTAATTAAACGGTTGTTAATGAAGAGGTTCATCCAATAAATTACGTATTTATTTTTTGTACAATTCAAATGTAAAGCCATGTGTACTTCAGGCATTTCAGCCAAGGTGTTTGTTAGTGTTAAGGTGACAAGTTGTCAAACAGACAGGCTTTCCAATTTGTATGTTCAAACTAATGGAAAACCTTTTTTATACATTTTAAAAGTGCAGATTCTAGGTCACTGCAAATGAGCTCGAAGCAAACACTTCCAAGAAGAAGCCTGTATACAGTTCAGATCACGAGTTTGTTGGTGCATTCAAACCCCGTTCTGTCGCACACGCATTTTATTTTCAGTTTTTTTTTTAATTGTACGTAACCTCCTTATGAATTAAGCAGTGTGATAAAAATATGTTATGTGCATAGTCTTGGTACTCTTAACTCATCGAAACATAACGCGTAAATTCATTCACAATTATCAGACGACGTAAGACGTGCGTACCAAATGTTTATGTTAAAAAAAAATTGCTGCAACTAAGCAAAACAGAGGAAATATTCGCTGTAAGTATACTAGCGTTATACGCTTTTAAGTTAAAATAAATAAACATTTTCCAAAAGAGAATAAATTCATTTAAAATGAAATAAAACGTGTTTTAATATAATCATTACAGTATTGGCGGATATTAAGGTAACGTTATTTCATTTTATTTCTGCGAAAAAAAATTCTGCTATGAGTTACTGACTCCCAGCGTAATACGCTAATTTTCTAGTCTGTAGCAGATTGTAAACTACATTTTCAATAAACATGAGGCTGTTGCAGTTTTCATATTTCCTCTTTGCTTTCATACCACAGTAAATTTATTATTAGTTGTAACTATAGGCTGATATGTTCTAGCTGTGGGGTCTAATGTAAAACTCACAATCGTCACTTGTGTTTAGAAAGTTCTGAATTTTTTCGGGAAATTATTTGACTCACTAAGATTATAGCACTTAACGTACACTGTCATAGCCTACTGTGACGGTATTAACCCCCCACAATGATCCCCCGACCAAGGAGTTTCACCCCTCGCAGGTGTAATCGAGGCACGAAGTCAAGGAATCGGAATAACGATGCAAATGGTGGGGCGCGTGACACAGGGCCGTGTGTTTACGGCTAACGTATAATTTCCTGCGGAGAAATGGTTGAATGACACACGCCCCCTCTCACTACCCGGCGACCACGAGCCGCGCACGCAAATTAAATGGCCGCCAAGGACTCGCTGCACGCACAGCGCGTCAACTGCAACGCACGCGAGGCTTGAAGGGGATTGAAACCGCGACCCTCACAGCTGCTCAGCCGACCGCCTAGGAGGGAGGAATAATACAAATAACTAGACTAATAGAATTTTGTTAACAGACACTACATAACGTATTTTTGCACCTTAATAAAACAAATTGAAAACAAGTTTTCAAATTTTGAAACACCAACATTTTTAATATAACATTAATACAAATTTTTTTACTATGAGGCCTTTGATGGCAAAGTTCGAAAGGAAGACAACTAAATTATTTCTCTTTTTAGTGAAATACATTTAAAGTATTTGGGCTTCGCTTTAAAAATGTGGTAATTAACACATCTGGTTATTTTTGTTTTGAGGGAAAGTACCGAAGCTGTTATTTAAGGCGGTCAAAAAGTTTATAGTATATATTTGGTAGAATTATCAACAATGTACACAAATTAAATTTTTAGTCTTTACCAGTAAA
This sequence comes from Medauroidea extradentata, assembly GCA_003012365.1. Classification (NCBI taxonomy): domain Eukaryota; kingdom Metazoa; phylum Arthropoda; class Insecta; order Phasmatodea; family Phasmatidae; genus Medauroidea; species Medauroidea extradentata. The sequence continues at coordinate 97,499 of PNEQ01025692.1, forward strand.
CAGATTGAAGTGCTTTATTATTAAAACAAGTGAATTTACTTCACGTTTTGATTTAAACGCTATAGAGTTTACTGTCCTGTCTTTATATCGATGTAATGACTAAAAATATTAAATTTTTGCATTGTTCGCCTTTTGAACTGGGGCTATCGACAAAGTGTTTCTGTATATTTGGAACCAGTTTCTTGTGAATTTGATAACAATTTTCGTCATATCACAATATGATATGGCAAAAAAAATATTACTACTTTGTTGAATTCACTTATTAGAATGGTTATTTCAATCAGTTATTGTGCTTCAAATATGTGAAACATTGTCCTTGCAGTAACTGACATATTGGTAATTTACAGTTTACAATTTCTTTGCTGACAGCACAAAATTAAAAATTTTGCGTAGGAAATTTAGTACATGTACAGCTTTATCGCAAAATTTACAAGGCATATATTTTATTGAGGTAAATACTTTCCATGTTATCACTGAATGATTCCTGCAATTAATTCGTATTACGAACATGACGGTTTTTTTTACCTACGTCATAGCGGGTGAATATTGCCGCATTACAGGAAAACTCACAATAAAACAAATAACAAAGTGAGACAAGCCAGTAAGCTGTAGTCAACAGACATAAGACACAGATTATTTCTGGGTTTTGCTGCAATACGGCAACATTCGCCCACAATGACGTACAGTGTGTCAATAAAAACTGTTATGTTCAAAGTACTTTCTAATTTAGTTAGATTTTGTAATGCTCAGTAACTATCTCTTTTTTGATAACTATCACATTATCGAATTCGATGTGAAAGAATTTGACTTACTTTCTATAGGCCTATTAACTTAAGACTACATCAAGGTGACAGTCTGTGATTTACCCAGGACTCGAATCCGGCGCCACGCTGTTTGTATGAAGAGTTGTGGCGACAGAATTTCATTCGATTCTGTATATTTTTACACAGGTTTCTTTATAACAGACTTTATGAAAGACTGATACATTTATAAATTAGTTGTCAATATATTTTGCTCATTATTTGCATTGATTTCACAGAAAAAATAGTCATGTTACTACAGTACATTTCTGTCACTATGATCTGTATGATGTAAGTTTTGCAACCAACTTGGAATTCTTGGCAAAGTATTTATAAATATTGAACGAGCCTCATCAAGAAATTAATTTACCTAAATGGTTTTCCATAACGTGCAGAAACATGAATCAATTATAATTGTACATATACTAAGTTTAAAAAACTGTATTTTGGTGACTGCACAAATTTTTCCAACGTTCTCGCTGGTACCACCATGAATTTGTTTTTATTTAGAATAACATATTTTGTTTGATTTTGTTTGCAAAGTTTCAAATAAATACTTGACTTTTTTTTGTCTCTTTAAGTAAAATTTGTTTCATCATTTACACGCAAGACGAACAAGCACATGTATTTCAAATGATCAATACTTTACAATAGCGTTTGTTTTTCGAAAATTTATTCCTCAGTTTTATACGCTATAAATACGTTTTTTTAAATCGAGATAAACCGTCGTATTTTCAAATCACATTAAATTAACTGTAACAGTATTAATATTACAAAAATTATACGTAGTTGGAAGTTTCCACATCCATGCAATGTTTTTGATAGTTTAATTTTTTGTTTTCGTATGTTTTAAAATAATTGCTATTAACGATTGTTCGAACTTCGAACTAAGGCCGACTTCGTTTAATTATTATGCAGTTAAAAATTACTACAGATATACCACTGATGGCTACCAAGTAGGCTAGCTCAAATTGTCAAAGTGTGCAAAATAACATTATTTGTATTAGGTTTAATAGTAACTAAAAAATTAGGCATTGATGAATATTTATTTTTAAAATACTCTTTTTAACTTCCATTTCTCCACATGCTTAAATTACAAGCATCCAGAATCCAACAAACAATTAGTGGGTTTTAATGCGAGATACACAAACCCCTGTTATTTTGTTAAAAACATAATTTTGTGACTGATGCATGAGTTCTCATTTTGTTGCTATGTTTTAGTACTTAAAACTACTATTAAACTTAAAACGTAATATTTAAGAATCTAGTAGTCTTGAAGTGTTTTAGAGCTTTCGGATTGAACAAGAGCAATTTATTTATCCTACAACTAATGTACATTGAAATGTATTTTTTAAATCATGTCAGCCAAACGGGCTTACTAGTTATGTAAATAATGTAGGGTTAATAAAAACGAAATTTTGCACATTTTTTACGGTTGGCTTTGATTGCAGTTTAACCTGGTGATAGGCATAAAATTTCGTTTAAATAACTCAAAGGAAATACTATTTCGTTAAAGTGGTTTCAGATCCCCGTCGTCTATCAGTTCACAAAAATATTTTTAGCTTTACAGGACTTACTTGTAAACATACAAAAATGTATGTATATTTACGAATAATAACTGTACAGTTCCAAACACACTCTTGTACAATTTACAACCATTGCTCGAAATGTCACAAAATTTTTTTGGGAGCCAGTTTATAAGAAATTTTTTTTTGTAAAAGTACAAAATTCTTTGTAAAATAAGACAGGCTCTCAAATGTTATTTTGTTTTACATCAAAATCTTTGCTCATAAAAATACATACCGTATGTCCGTACATGTATTTGCAAAAAGACAACTTTTATGACCTGCGACATTCTTGTTGTAGTGCCTAGACTGATAAATGTTCTGACTCTAGTTTACCAAATTTTCTTATCAAAGTAATTTTTTTTTACTGCGTAGGCCTACATATTGTTATTTTTACCTATTTGCTTACAGTGTACTTTGGCCTATAAAATAAACACATAAATTTCGTCAAGAATTTAAAATCGGTAACCGATGACTGTTTTATTCCGTTACAATATGAAAATGGAGAACTGTACAAATTTGGAGGGCAGAAATTAAAATTTTGTGAAACAGTCCACAATTTTTGTGTTTTATGGTCGCGAATCCGAAAAAAACTGTATGCTAAATACTTAGTAAAGCTTGGAAGCCATTTTCTAAACGCAAAACAGCTATATAATACTAATCAACCAGAAAAAAAGGCCTTTTTCAGTAACTTATTCAAAATTTTCATCGTCTTTTTTCAAGTTTACTTTTTTTTTCTCAAAATGTTTCCCCTATATCTAATACACACACATTACATAAATTCTGAAATATTACGCATGTAATTTATGCCTCGAATACGCGTACTCTGTATAGCTGGTTATTGTCGTTTCGGAAATTACATCAACATCATTTTCGTGGAACAATGTAGACCTATTCCTGACTGCTTGGGCGTGTGAAAGAGAAAATATACTGGCAGCATTGCAATGTAAAATTGTAATTGGACTTTAAAAAATAACTATAACTAAAAAAACCGTGTCGCACACATTTTTGTTTGTAAAATTTACAACAAATAATTTAAATGCAGTAATATTTCTGAACATTTGAAAACAATTTTTGACAACTAAAAACTAGTTTTGTATAGTTACGAAATATTTTATACATGCAATAAATATGTTATTGTAATTATTGTTTTTCTGTTTTCCTAAATAAATTTACAAACATTATAAAAAATATTATTTTTATTTAACTACGAGAAAGTTTGTAAATTATGATACTTGGCCGAAAATTATTTTGTATTAAATTTAACACCATATTAACAAAAATAATACATTCGCATTTGGAGTTTTAAATATTTTTATCCACTTTAAAGAAATGAGACACTCGTATAGTAATTCCTTGTTTGTACTATTCATGCAATCAAATAGATACGTACAAACGATAACAGAAAACTTTGCCAACAGAGGACATTTGTGGGATAAATAATGTATCGGCCTATACTTATATACTTTAAGTTATGAACTCTTTGGAAACTACAGACAAATAAATGTTTCCGAAGAGAAACTCTTCTATACAAACATTACTTAGTAGGCTATATTTCTAATTTGGGAACAAAAATTAAGAAACATACTTTACATGTGAAGGCATTCGAAAAGGTAAAATGTTTTACACACACTATAATAACATCCGTCGTCATAACACAAAACACAAATTTCGTTGTATAAAATGTTTCTTTGAACAAGCCACAATAAAGTTGCTTTGTTAAAAAGAATGTTTCTGTAAATAGTAACTGTGACAAACGTATTTTATGATTATTTCTGGAGCAATATGTAAGATAAAGTTAGGTACATTTTATATAAAAACCAAATTTATGTGAACAAATATTTTCTCGTATATAAGTATATGCGTTACTGAAAGGTAATTACAAAAAATACTTATCGATGGTAAAATATGTATATTAAGTTAAACTTTAAGGAGTTTCTTAGTTAAAAAATAAAGCAAGACTGACTTGTTATTAGTTAAATAGGTTAAATTTCTTCCTTGCTGTTGTATTTATTTATTTTTTTACTTTGTATGTATACTACTTAAGAATGGAACAATTTCGATGTACTACGTATTACAAAATAAATCACAAAATTGTTTTATTAACATCCTCCCTACTATTTCTCTCTCTCTCTCTCTTTCAATTCATCTTTCTCTATCTGTCTCTCTCTCTCTCTCTCGCTTTTTCCTCTCCCACAACTACGGGGGATCGACATCCAAACATGTTGCCAAGCTAAACAATGCCAGTCATAGAGACTGCTCATTTATATCCGCAGCAATTTGACGTGATATGAGCGGAAATAGGGTTGTCAAAGCAAGCGCGAGCGTTAAATACGAAGGTGCAGTATGCTTGCGATAAGTAAATAGAAAACTTCGTAGGAATGAGCTCTTCTCTTGCATAGCGAACAGTTCAATGTACTCAACAAATTGAAGACTTGCAGACTGCTACACAGATTTAATTTTCTTTCAAGTTTATTTTTATTTAGTGATTTCGTTATTACACAATCCAATCGTACTGTTAAACTAAGTACAGTTGAAAAACAACTGAGACTATCTCTTCGAAATGGAAGAAAGGTGAGCTATAAAACAGTTTATGTTTACCATGAAAAGCGTATCATGTAAACGTTTTGAAAATAACTCCAATATTTAAAACCTTGTGTGTTGAATATATGTGAAAATATTTTGCTGAAAAAATTACCACCTATTGTACTTAATGCAACTAACAGTTCGCTTACGATTACTTCACTAACGCTCGAATAAAATTTAGGTCACAATTTTGGTCGAGTGCGTTCGAGACAATTATGTTCCATTCTTCGTTAAACCTAGGCAGCCAACTAAATTTACCTAATGTAACGATTCTTTTAAATGAACCAATTCGCATAACAAGCGGAACTCGCTCATCTGTTCTAAGAAAACATCCATTTTGACTTTGACTATAGGCAGAGAGACATGCAAAATTCGCGTTATCATTTGGTAGCAGACTAAACTTAACTTTCCTATACATAACAGAGCATAATCTGCGATTCAATTGACCATGAACTTTTATGTGTTGTCATTTACGTGTGTTACGTCTTTACAGAGATTGGCCTCTCTACCGTGTACGCATTCTCCGCGGCAAGTCACGACAATATCGGCCAGCGGGAGACGTCGAACGAGCCTATATATAGTCACTTTGAGTCTAGTCAGCTGTGAGAAAATAACGCGAATTTTGCATGTCTCTAACTATAGGTTTTCAGTTTTTCGAAAACGTTGAGTTAATATTGCTTAATTTAAGTTTTTCCGACTCCAAAGAGAGTCGCTCCAAAGAACCAATGCATTGAAAGCGATCGTAGAGTCAAATGTTAAATTTTTCATTTGTGTAACCTCCGTAACCCGCAAGGCACGGTTGCTGGCAGCGGTGATTCTGTGAGAAACAGGTTGTAGTTTGGTATCAACATAATCACTGGATATGTACACGAGTAAAATAAGAGCTTTCAAAGAAACCACCTAGTGACAATCACATTTTACACACTAAAATTAGAAAACTTTTCCACGTTGCCATCACAACAACATTTCTAGTACAGTAGGCCTACTCTTGAGTTGTTTCGGTGACTGAAATTACAGGTGAAGCTGTACAAATTGTAGATATTTTTAGCCAGTTGTTCACAGTTTCATCCATTTGAAAATACATAGTACAGTGCTGGATAAATGTGTTCCTTGTAAAGCCTCAAAGAAAGTCTCTAAGCAAGGTCACTTCCATGATTATCTCATACACACACATATTATATATATACATATACATATTATATACATACATGGAAAATACTATTATTTGGCAGAGACTACAAATGTTTTGTTAGTATTCACCCTAACAAACATTTTTTTTGCTCGCCACAGCTGTCACTACTGAAATGTTTTAGTCACTAGCAAATAATTTTGAATTTATATCAAAATAATTTGGCTAGGAACACTTCCTACAATTTTTTTCAGCGTGTATTTAAATGTACCTAATACGTCCAGTGTGCATTGTTCGGTAAAGATAGATTAAACCAGTCCGCGGATATTTGCGAAAAAGAAAATTATGACTGTGTGATTTACATGCATATCACTGAGTACACTTTTACTGAAAGCTAAGAATGTAGCTTTACTTAAATTAAAAAATACCCTTGGTTTCAGTATTTCAGCAATGGACTTCTGCCATTTTCAATGTGAATTTGTCTTTATTTCAACACATCTTACTGCTCCAAGTAATGTTGGTTAGTACATTCTGTCATAGTTATACTAACAGACAAATAATCAGTTAGCACACTTGACTGAACTCAAATATTGACTGAGCTCAGGCAGTCTGCTCTCGTTTACGTAAGAAAACTACAAGTCATGCTTCTTGCATAATCTGTAAGAGATCTTGAGAGCTGGGTCTCACTGGAAGTCAAAACTGAAACTTTTTCAGTTGGTGGATAGAGTAGCGAATTACAGGGTTGGAACCTTAAGATGTGCAGTTCAGTTGTTATGTTTTGAAACTGCTTTTGCTTCACAAGTCACGCTGACTGGCACTCACGGAATGAATGCAAACATCAGCGGCATTCCCTACATCCAACTATACATGTGATTTCAAAACAGTTATTAAGTTGCCAGCAGTATATTTACGTACTAACCTTATGCTTAATTTTGACCGGAGTGGATCTCGCCAAATATCGACTATATTTAACGTACTGACACAAAACTGCCTGTTTACAAAATAGATCATACTAAAATACTGCATTGATTTGTACCGACATTTCTACAAGGAAACACATTTATCCCATATAATTATGATAAAAAATTGTTGTTCATTATGCTGTTTCCAATGCATTAAATTTGCAGAACAAAGAGTATTATAGAACGGAAACTCTCGTGTTGGACTGTTTGGTACGGTTTGCAGCGCATCTATCAAGCGGGTGCCAACTAATTTCATAAGCGAAGGTATTTTGAATCAATTTCGGCCACATTTAAAGACTGTAATTGACATTTAGATTAGTTTGTGCCGAGTGCTAAACATAACCAGTTCTTTGATCGACAAATTGAATGAAATTTCTATCTACTCTGTTTATAAAATATTATATTTAAAAAATATCCTGAAAGCGTCTGCTAATGTAATTATATAGAACTTGAAAATATTTACGTACTACGTAATATTTAATTTAACAATGGCCAAAAAATGTTCTTGTTCGTACGGCTGTAAATGAATAAATAAATAAGTTTAATTATGTAAGAAATAAATAAATTTGATGTTTTACGACTCCAGCTATAATTGTAGGGATGATGTAGCACATATGTATTTTTAATGGTATAAGTTAAATAAATTGACTATGCATGTCTATTTTTGTTTTGATACTTTGTGTTGCGGTGGAAACAAAGTTTTGCATACAATCCTTTAGTAAACGTTAACTTACCAACGAAGTTAAATGACTACATTGTGATAAACATAGAAAAGTCATTGGAATTATTATCAATCAAGCATTGGTCAAACTTCTGTCTGAAAATAGAATTGATATGATTTCCACTCTTAAATACATAAGTTGGTACACAGCAAACTACAGTATATAACCACGAACTATTCATCCAGACAAGACATTACCAATACACAAACCAAAACGATCAATTTAAAGACACATAACTCAACTTTAAAAAAATATCTTCGTGAAAACACTTAAAACGTTTTGCATTGTAATCTCAAAACCATAACAGGCTATAACCTCTAAACTGCACGACGAAAAATGGCGACCGAATATATTTAAATTGTTCCAAAATGATCAGAAAAGTTGGTGCTGGTGCTGCCCCCATACCAGCGGGTGCCGATACTAGCAGTTCCCCAGTTTCCAACGCCTGATTAAATTAATTGAAAACTAAAGTATCGTTTATTCTTTTGCTACAGTTATTGTATGTTCATTTAAAACAATATAACAAACAGAATAGTAATCTACTCTGTAAACAAAATTGTATGTAAATCCATCATACCGATGCACAGAAATGTAAAGAACATGCAAGGAAAATTGGTTTCCCATGCATTAATGAGATTGTTCCTGTACATTTTTAGGAAATATTTAAATGCAATCTGAAGTAACATGACTTAGGCTATTTAAAAAATCTAAACGTATGCTCAAGCTACAGGATGGAATGTGCCCCACAGTGTATAAACGAGTTTAAAACTTCCGCTACTGTTTAGGAAGTTTTATTTACAGTGTAGCGATTCAAACTTATGAGAGGGTTACAATGTATTGTATTTCGTGTATTCGATGCCACATCAGGTATCAGCTTCTTCTATGTACGTGCTCTTCAATATTCATGTCATTTTCTATACACTGAGCTATTTATACAATAAGTTCATAAACAAAAAAACTTGACAACGGTCGTATAATTACAGGTCCTGGACGCTATATACCAACGGTATAGAATTGACCCTTTTATGACTGAAAGCGCCGCTAGTAACGCAGTGTTGTCTTAACAATACTAAATCCAACTACCAGCTCTTCTAGCGGCTACGACACGAACTTGCTTCTCATAGTTCCAATTAACGCAATGTTAAAACAACACCAGAGTGCCAGTGGCGCCAATCAGTAAATATATAAGGGTCAATTTTCAACTCCAAGTGTCCAGACCTGTTCCTCTATGGCCGTGATCTGAGGTGACATAAGCAGTAACATGTTTTGTTTATATGACTTATACCAACTGTCAATAACACGGTGAATTAACACGAAAAACTAACGCAAACTTCTAAACAGCACACTGTAACAAACTTACGAGCTTGTTAATGGAATCATGCCAACATATTTGGTATTCGATGATAATTCACTTTATTCTCAGCTACAGGTATCACCAGGAACTTGCCTACGATACGCTACGCAATATACGGAATGTGCAAATATGCTCTACTAAATACTGAGTCAGTATCTGACACTGACACCTCGTAAGTATGGGAACCTGACTATTTGTGCTTGCATTATGGAATCAGGTTGTTCCGGTTTCTTCAGGTATGACCACTTGGTGATCAATTATAAGCGGAGTAGATATTTGCAACTTTCCAAAGATGATGTGCTCGCGCACAAGGAGAGGATTCAGTTCAAACTGATACAGATGTGAGAAAAATTATCTCTTGAATTCGGTGCAATTACGTCAATAGTGGTCGCACAGTCCCGAAGTTCTATCAGCGATCTATATGTGCATAATTCTCTGCTCCAGTTAAAAAAAAAGTTGCACGTTCTTCAATGCAATAGGCCTATTATATGCAGAAAAGAAGTCTTAAGTTGTTTTAAATAGATAGTTTGGATTCGCACCCATTTTCAATAAAGAAATCATTTAAGTAGACACTTTCTTGAAGTGTAACGAAAACTCAGTTCGGCTAGACTGTATACACTATGAAATATCTCTTTATAGGTAAACAGAAAGTAATATAATGTAAAATATTAATTTCTCTCTCCCACTGAATCAACTCGAAACAGGCTGGGAGCAGTTAAAACATTGAAGCGCACATATTAACGCAATATTTACTTTCACTTACAGTTACGCAAGCATTATCCCACCTATCCCAAAAAGCCGCTGGTAACGGCATTTGAATACAAACAAACAGGTCCGGAACGCATGCAGTATATACAATAAAAGCCAACAGAGGTCACACAGCCATGATCGAGGGCCGAAAAATAACACGAAGTGAGCAAGGAATGTTTACCTCCAGATGGCATCTCTCAAATTGCTCTCTTCAAGAATCGTACATACGCGCTCGCGAGCGAACCAATTACGAGGAATATCTCGTTCCAGCCGGCCAATAAGGATCGCGAGATGCCTGGAACACAATGTCTTCATTAACATGGGGCGCATCCCTGCAACCGCTGGCCGCAGGGCACCATTAACCTATTGTCACACAAACTTTCCTAGATTTCAATCTTCGGCCTCGGCCAATGAAACAAAGCCAGCGATCAGCCTCGTCAATAAACTCACAAATTGATAATTATTATCGGGCCGGGCGGCGAGCAACAACGACTCAACGACGTCCACCAATGAGGTCGATCCTCCTCTGGCCACAAACTATGCCATTACGACCCCGGTTCGCGGTCAGACGAACGTTTTCAAATCGATCTCCACGCACCCGTAACTGTGTTTTTTTTTTCGCTAACGTGAATTGCTCTAACCGCTATGCAAACAGTAGGTCCTAACCGGCTGCTACTGCTGGCAAATTAAGAAACTTAGTTTAACGTCTGAATTATTTATCAACAGTGAATTGTTTCAAGTGGACGACATTGAAAATTAATTTCTTTACTGTGCACACTGGAGCAACAGGCAAATAGACATAATAATGCCACGTGTAATTAAATTGTAACATGCTTAATTGAAATACACGATTTCTTTCTTTGTTTTACACTTTCTTACTAACTGGCTGAGTAACACGACAGCTTCATTGAGTTACTTAATCGATGACGTACACGATTTAATTGAAACAAGCTTTTAGGTTTCATAGAAATTCGTAGTAAACAAGAAACCAAGGATTTATTGGTTTGTTGACATACACCATTGCTGACGTTTAGCTGATCAAACTTGTGTTGAATGACAAAGTGAAAAAAAAAACAAAAAAAGAACTGTATAAAACACACAAAATAATATTTCTAAATAAATTATGTCAAATATTTTTTTACAAATTTTACAAAATTTAAAAACTGACAGTTCCTCCGGGATTGTTTTTTTTTTTTTTAGTTTTTTTTGTGTGTTTTTTATATATATACTGTATATTTGCTGTTTTTGTACCATGTCATTCAATACAAGTTTAACCAGCAAAACGTGAGCAATGGCGTATGTCCACAAACCAATAAATTCTATTTATAAACTCGCATTGCATCAAATACTTAAAAATCTCAAGAAACCTAGGCAAAGTTTAAAAACAACCACAGTCCAGGTAACTTGAGCATTAAATTCGTGACTATGAAATTTGCTACATTTCGAACAGTGAAAACTATTTATTCGGTGAACTTGCACAGTAATCGGTTAAGAAGGAACATAATTACGTGCTAAAATCATCAGTTTAAAATTGTGGGTTTATCGATACAATTTGCAAAAGTAAAAAATAAACAAATATAAACAGAAAACTTTGACAATAGGTTTTACCAACTTTCTGAGCAAAAATGTTTCCTCGAGTAACGTATTTCTGAAGAACAATCTCTGACGCTGAAATCTCTGACAATTAATTGCGGCGCAAGATATTATGCTAAACGAATGCATCATTCTAGGCAAATGTTTGCTAAACAACAAATTTGACTAATATCGTTATTTATATATTAACTTTCCATAATGTGTAGATCTAAAATTGTGTTTTAGCGTTTATTTACCTACCACAGACTCTTTAAAACTGAAAACCTTCACCCACGAGAAGGCTTGTGACTATAAAGACGGTGACACAAAACACACGGAGGTAAGTTGTAAACACTACACTTAGCTTTACAGAGGGTTCTTTGAATAAAGCATGGTGAACCGGTTTATTTCTTAACCGTTTTTGACCAGAGAGATAATCTGATAGTTTCTGTCTAGTTCACAATGCCACATTAGAATAGAATCCAGGTCTATTCCTGAACAAATTATTTAAACATTCCTTTCGTATAGCATCGCATTTTCTCAAATTGGCTTTAAAATGATCGTTTTATTTAGCAAAATATTGTAAAAATGCGCTATTGCAGTGCTTCGTTGTCTCAGAAAAACAATAGTGAACAACGATCAATACACAAAAAAAGCCGAATCGCTTGTATTCGACGCATACAATAACAAAACCTGAAAAATTCCCAGAGGAAGTAGGTCAAGTCACAGGAAATAGCTGACCATTTTGTTAAACCATGACTCTAACTGCCAAAAATCTAAAGAAATAAAGCACTGAGCTTATGTCATTCTTTCGCCCTTAAATACAGATAATTTTATCCAATGTGTTTTCCCGCTATCTCGAAGTAATACATAGAGTTAAATGTTCACCATTCTTAACAAATATTAATATTCCTTTATATCTTTAATTTCCTAAGCAACATAGAGAAGAGTTTTTGTTCAACAGGACTACAAAAATTGGAATGTAAATGTTTTACGCTCAAAATTAAATGGAATAGGTATTTTATTAAAGCGAAAAGAAAACTAACAGAAATTTACGTAGCTCTTTCTTTTCACCCCGAAGACAGAAGCTACATTACTTATAGTTTCACTATCAAAAGTAAGTGTATACGACGTATTTTACTACGTCATCGCAAAACATTATCAAAATATTAAGATAGCGTATTGTTGTCTTTTACTACAGGCCTAAACTGTAATCTATTGTTATTGTTTGTTATTAATATAATCCTACAAAGTAGGCTAATTTATATTTGTGCCTGTTGAGTTTGTTTTTATATCCGCTATTAGTTCAAAATGGTCAGAAATATAATCCTAAATTGAAAGAAAAGTTACCTACGAACTAATGAAACTGGAATTTCAAGTTAGTCATCAAATCCGTTTATCACATACTTAACCTATATAAAATGATATCTGATAACATGACAAATAAATGTTTTTACATAACATTTAAGATAGGTCTACCTAAAATCAAAGTCGTCACATTCGATAAATAAAATATTTTTTACCCACACAAACTGGCTGGACTAACTTAAGCATGTAAAACGGCTCAAACATAACTTCCACCAAATTACTAATGGAATAAGACAAAATAACTATAGGCTGTTCACTATAACCTGAGCACTCAACAGAACTTGCAATTAATTAAAAATATGTTTTATTGGGGCAATAGCTGTTAACTTTTTGAGAGTATTGAAACAATTACACAGGTTTTTAGTTACATGGAAGTTTTCATATTAAAAATAGTTAAAATGGCTGCAAAACGATAGAAAGAAAACTTTATGCAGTGCTAACATTATCGTGAACGGCCTATATAGCCTAAGTACTGTATGCACAAAGGGAAAGTCAGCTTAATATAACAATGTTGTTAGATGTAAAATTCGAAACAGAAACAAACGCATCCTAGTAGGCTATAACGTACTTTGCCACAATCATCGAGCGATAACGTAAATTTTATAGGCCGCGCCACATGTAGGATTAAGACATGAGTATTTCTTATACGTTGCGTGTAGGCGATTGTCATTTCTAACAATTTAATTTTATTTTATCTGGCCTTTGTAGGCTATTATAATATAGACCCAATGTCGTACCAAAAGTAGGGTCTTAACACTACGCTAACATGACTTTTTTTTCGTCAACATGAATATAATAAACAACGAAATCATAAAATGGATTTATTTTAGAGTGAGTTGCATGTATCGCTAGGTTAAGTCAGTAACTGCATTTATAAATGTTTTTACATTCTTTCAAGAGAAAACACTTTTAGCAATTGTATGTCTCGTATCCGCACCGAACATTATCATATTAAAATTGAATTTTTAAATATTTTTCACACTTTTTCTAGTTTCTGTCGTTTACTATATTATAAAATTCATAAAGAAAATATGCTTTGTTTTCTAGTGCTGCACATAAAATTGTTTTCAATAAACTGTGAGTGAAATATTCATTACAAGTATACTAAGCAAACGGCATATTAAGCTTGTTGTTGTTTCAAAATATTACAGAAGAATTTTTAGAAATATAAGTAAATAATCTCCCACAACTTTTTAGATATTTTAAATATGCTCTCTGATAGCATGCATGTAAGTTATATGTATGTATTGCCTATAAATTAATTTATTTGTTTGTTTGTATACATAAAGGCCTACATACGGACACAAAAGTTAAATACTTATTGTTATGTATTCCTATGGTGATTATGGAACTTATATAGGTTTTATACCGAGAAAAAAGAATTTACTTCAAAATTATGAATATTATTTATCATACTTACAACTAATAAAATATATCCGATTACAGTTCATACGAGGAAATAGTTTTAATATGCCTGAAAAAAATAAGTTTAAAGCATTAGACTACCTACTAACAATGTAATGGATACATAAACTTTAATAAGGTTTTGTAAGTAGGCTATGTAATGAATCAATTTCAGAGCAGGTTTGGTCCTAAATTAGTAAATTATATTTCAATAAAGCGCGTACCAAAATAAACTGCGTAAGCTTCCTACGGGTTACACATCACTTAATACCGCGTTTCGAATTTGAGCTACGTGCAGCATTTATGTTAACAGCTATAGGACATTTTGTGTACTTACAAAACTCTAGTATTAGTTGATTATATCACATATCAGTATCACGGAAAGAATTCTAACTCTACTGGAAACGTTAATGTTTGCATTTTGTATTCCTGGACCTACATTATTTTTAATACACACGCTTAAGTATTTTGAAGTAATATAACTTCACATGCGAAGTTAGAAGCACTGGTTAGAAGAACTCCGCTTAATCAGGTAACAAAGTTAATTTTAAAAACAGAATACATTTTTTTTTGTAAAATCTTGTGGGTTCTATGTGGCTAACACTTGATTACGATCAAAGAATCAAGTTTGTTTACATTAGCAGTAACTTTTTACAAACAAATTCAATTCAAAATAAGCATATACAAGTGGGTCTGTGCACATTAATTAGGGCCTATAAGTATGTAATTTGTTTGTAATAATAAAATGTAGGCCTAATGGAATTTTTTATGAAATTTTTCGTCAGAATTTGAAGAAATCTCATATTATTTAAAGAATGGTATTGAACTCCAGAAGTGTATACTCATTACTATTACATTAGTTTTTCAAGAATTGTTCTTTCGTGGTATATGAGAAAATATTTTTTACAGAAAACTACAAAGTTTAAAATATTTCGCACAAAAATTTGGTTGCAATCCCTTTTCCTTTAATAGTCGGTGAAAACTCAAAGCGTAGGCTATTATGTAAGAGTAGGTGTGAGTTTGTACAGGCTGAGCTATATTCTATCCAGTCCTGTACAGGTTCTGATGTTATTAACATATAAGTTACAGCTCATTACCATAGACCCACGCGAGCGCACGCGCACCCACTTTGCATACCGCCGCAGCCCATTAGCCTTGTTACGTGCGACGCCTAGCACCCATATTGCTTCCACGTTATGTAGCCGTTCTCTTAGGTTCAAGAGCTATGCCTACCACGTTTGAAGCCAACGAGTTTTTTTTGGAAATCTATATTGGAATTAATTATTTCAAATCTATTTAAAAATAAGTCAAGCATAAAATAGTGTTCAAACATTCTGGAAATAACTCATAAGCTTATATCTATGAAGAGTTATCCAATTTTTATTTTTATTAGTTTTACTTGTTATCATTAATGTGGTTTGAAAATAATATATACCTACATGTAAAGGCCTATACATAATTCAATAATTGTAAATCCTTTCAATAAAAAATTCCTTGAGAAATTTGACGTCGAAGTTTGTTCTTTGAAAGCATTATCATTAAAATAAATATATTGATAATGTATTTATTTTAATATGCATTCCATATTTAAAATCTGCTCAGTAGGCAGCAATTTAATTTTTTTTATTTTATTGGGATCCGTTTGGTTTAAGGAATTAAATTTCCTTACTAACACTTTGAGAAAAATACACCCGTTCCTGGCACGCCGAGTCTACCAATTGCCTGAACATGTTATTTAAGTTATTCTACAAATAATAGCTATTAGAAACGATTAACACAACACACGTGTGAACATACAGCTTACTCTCAACAGGATAAAACTATAAATTATAAAACTATAAATTAAAAAACAATTTCGAGTTTTAAGTGTCAAAGACTGCTGCACCGAGTAAAGCTTTCGAAAGTTAAACTAACAACATAACTTCGATATTTGAAGGGAACAATACGTTATGTTGAATTTGATATTATTTCTGGCGGTTGTCCTGCTTGATTGATAGACTATAGCTACAATTCGTCAGTCAGGCACTATGCTTAAGATTTTCAGTTGATGATTTGTTCTCTTTCAACATAATGGTTTTGAAGGTATTAAAGCGCGTCTTCTGTAAAATATATCACACGTAGGCTTAATATCCAGTTCCTTTTAATTGAAAAGTGTTGGTTAATTTAACTGGTCTAGAAGGAAATAATTTGACTGGCGATGCTAACTTAATTGACTTTTAAACTTTGACTATGTCGTTGAAGGGACACTAAGCATTTTAAGAATCGACTATGTGTAGGTACGCTTAATTAGTTTACAACACTGCAACAATTATTAGGGTAGAACATAGCACGAGAAACATTTAAAATGTTACTAGAACTGAAAATAATTGTATGTAGGCGTTAAATAAATTTACGGAAAGCCATTTTAAAATATAATATAAATTTTTGAATAGATCTGCTGTTCTTGTAAAATGTAAAAACGAAATTGTACTTTAAAATGAAATTTGTCTAAATATTTGCCAGGTAAACTTCTAGAAAAAAAATCGCAAAACGTCAAAGTGGTAGAAAATATTCCAAAAAGGTATAAGAGTAAAATAAAAAAAGTTATGAAAAAAGTTACCGACGTGTAAAAATTATCAAGTCAGCGTATCATATTAAAAATAAGTACTTGGAATGTTTCTTAAAAGCTGCGTGGTCAAAAAATATTTTTGAAAACACGGCAAAGTTTTGTATTAACAAGACATTCGTTGTAAATAGGCCCTATACAAAAATTGTGTCAATATACCAAACTTGTTTGTAAACACAAAAACTGTTTTGCATTTGTAAATGTGAGAAAATTACGGGCAAAACATGCAATATTTATTTGCAGTTTCTACTATTTTTTAGAAACCGGCAACGGAATTTTTTTTTTTGCAACCGCAGAAAAATTATGGCATTATGTGTGTGAGGAGCTTGCCTCATAAGATTTGAAATAATTTAAAGATCTATGCGTATATTCCTTGTCATATATCAGTAGTATTCAGAAAATTAAAAAATACAGAATATATATATTCTATAATGATTCATAAGACTTGGTTTATCATGTTTTTTACTTAGGAAGATAGGTAATAATAAATAATATTTTTAAAAATTATAAAGGTAATAATAAATAATATATTTAAATGTTATCACAAAACTAACGACTATTTTACGCTTACAAAGGTCTGCAAATTTTTGTGGTAGGCCTAAGGAAGCATAGGCCTAAATAACTAATAATCCAAAATACTATTTTCATAATTAAGAGTGAATCCCCGAATTCAGATTAAATGTTTCTTCGCAATGTAAACACAACATATTCCTAGCAAAAATGTGTCATGCAGTTACAGCATTACTTAATTTCACATCTTACGCGCCCTTAACAAAGCGTTATGTACAATTTGGCATATATACATACTGTGGAAATTATTTAATATTCCAGCAGGAAAACTGAACATTGAAATTAGTTCTACGAAATCACAACAAACCTGGGTTATGTACGTCCACGATTATTCCAAATTTTGTTGGTTTTGAAATTACTTTATATGTAGCCTACATTTGACCTTGTTAGACTAACATAGAAGAAGTAACTGTTGAGAGCCTGACGTACCTGAAGAACTAAGTCTACGTGTTATGCAGATGTAATGTAAGGTAACATAGTGTACGGTGTTGAAGAGGGAGACTATACAGCCGGGGGCAGACAACTCACGTTGAGGGGCGCCAGGCGTCCAGCCAGCAGCGGCGGCGGCGGCGGGGGCGGCGGGAACCTGTCGCAGAGCCGGGGGCGGCCCGGGCGGGGCGGCGGCGCGTGGTGCACGCCGGGGACGCCGCCCATTGGCACGCTGGGGTGCATCAGTAGCATCGGTGCTCGGGAGGCGGCGGGGGGCGGAGACGGCGGCGGTGCAGTGGAGGCGGCGGCCCGGCTAGCCGGCACCGCTCATCGTCGCTGGGGGTGGCGCGCGCGCCTTTATCTGTCCACCCGCCTCCGCACGACGCTCATCGCACGATCACACAACCCCGCACCTCTTGACACGTCGACCAGAGATGTGTCCCCCTCCCCTCCCGCGACCACGAGTTCGTCTCCCAGTCAGCACCTTCCACCCGAGATGCACACCACTACAAACACCGCACCATTCTTCAGCGATCGTCTGTCAGCACTGTATTCTTCCACGCTCGACAATACTTTCACTACATGCACCACGCTAAGAACCCTCGACAACAACGGGTCCACGTGAAATTAAAAAAAAAATTGTATACGTAAATCCCTCCGATGCACAGGCCCTGTCCTCTGAAGAGCGATCCTCCCCGCAGACGACCTTCGACCCCTGCGAGTCAACTCGGCAACCAATCCCGCCGCCGCATGTCATCAACGACGCCAACTGGCTCGGCGTTCACCCGGGGTTCGGCGGCGATGCACTTGCCGGACGATGACGGCGTCTGCCCCCCCTCCCTCTCTCATGCGAAACACCAACCGGCTGGCCGAGCCTAGCCGAGCGGTGTCGGAAACTCCCGAGTCCTCCCTCTCCTCTCTTGAGGAGTCTGATACCCTTGGACCTGGCGGGGAGGGCACTCTCGTCTCCCAACTCACGTCGCAAATTCTTCTCCTCGTGACCCACGCGGACCGAAACACGCCGCGGAATAATCCCCTGAATATTCCTGGATGCCGAAGGAAGGCGAGGCGCGTACCACTCCGGTGAGGATATTTTTTTGGGACGCTTACGGGAGAGGGAGCAGAAGGGAGAGGGATGAGCCAGTATTTACCGTTCCAGGGGAAAGAGGGATGAAGTAGGATGATGACGTAAGGGGAGGTAAAGGGTCAAGACGCTACCTATATACGTGAGTAGGGAGGGTTCGGTTGCAAGGGATGAAAGGGTAGGATGAAAGTGGAGGGGGGTCACCGGTGCAGGGAGGGGAGAAAGAAGGGGTGGACTAGTGGTGGGGATGGAAAATAGGGGAAGGCCACCAGGAGGTAGGGTAGGGGAAGTGGAGGACGACGACGCTACTTTGTTCTCGCGAGAAGGAAAGGAGGCAAAGAAAGAATAGAGGAGAGAGGCTCCTCAGAGATGTTTGTCCTCTCCCGGTCGTGTATATACGTGTGTGCGTGTTACGTGTGTGTGTGTAGAAGTTATTTTTTTGCACTCACCACTTCCATCATGAGGCCGGCGCCGTTCGCAGCGCCTGGCGGCGGCGACTTGAGCTCGTGCGATTGGTCGTGCAGCGCGCGCAGCCGCGGTGGCATGGTGGCGTTGCGCCCCAGCGGGGAAGGGCTGCCGCTTCGACCCTCGCCTGCGACAACAAACAAAGCGAACCCCGCTCAAGGTCACTGCTACACTCCACTACTTAGTCTGCACACACCGCCCGGCATCAACGACGATTACTCGCGTCACGTACTTTTTTGATTGCAGCCTATCTATTATTTTTAGGAACAGCATTAAAAGTACGTTATGCGTTTGCGTACACATTTCAGCTTCACCAATACTCGTTAAAGAATATTTCCTAGCAGCTGAAAATGTCGAAAATTTCAATTTTACGGACTTTTTTGGTATGTGTATCTTGGCGCAGAAAATATTAACAGGTATAGGTTTGTAAAGTGCACATTTATCTTTGATTATACGACATAAAATAATAGGGTCACCATTGAATGTCTCATAGAGACGTGTTGTCTGGGAGAAGACTGCTCACCAGTTCTGTGACCTGCACGTAGAGGCTAGGGTTAGGCGTGATGCACGTGCTGTGCCGTCCTTACCACTTCCGCACTTCTAGTCGTCGAACGCGCAAAACACCTTACTCCAGACGTCGACGTTAATAACTGTAAAAATTATTTGTGAATTTACAACACCTATGCACAGAAGTGTTAAGAAAGTAGGCGTAGTACGTTGTTTCTCTTACAATAATAATAGCGTTCCTGTAAATTTAGGTCTACTGATTTTTTTTGTAACAGTCCAACATACCGAAATAACCAAACTTGTATAGTAATAATACTTAACATTTGCTTTGTTTAAAAGCTGAGGAATGGTAGGTGTCCTATATTCCATGTGGGTTGGAAACTTCCAACAATATTTAGGACGTGATCTTTGAACGATTCCTGCAATTGGTTCGTATTATTAACAGAACAGTTTTTGTGGGTGAATGTTGCCGCATTGCAGAATAACACACAATAAAACAACCGTCATCTGCTGGTATTCCTCAGTCTCTACATGTACATGAAGACGAGAACATCACTTATACCAGTTCCCGAAACGTCGCATCTGTTGTTGTATTGAGAAGCCTACTATTTTCTGTCTATTTTTGTCTGCGTTGTGTCTTGCCTGTGTTCGCTTCCATTTATGTCTCTAATTTGTGTTGTCGTTCATCCATTTAGTGCTTTTTCACACATGCAACCCATTTTTGTTGGTTTTCATTTTTTCGTCTGTCTTTTGCTGTTTTTGTGCCGTCTTTCTCCAGCCGACTACATTCCACTTGGGAATTAACTTTGTGTAATAATTATTTGGGAAGTTTAGTACATTGCATTTTTCTATTGTAAGGGTTTCTCATAATTTGATTTTGCAAAAATACTATATCTTTTCTTTGCTACTAAGTTATACAAAAAGTTGTTCACGTGCACGCTGGGATTTCCATTGGTAAAATCTCAGGGACCGTTCCAATTTAATAAAATGTAAGCGTAAAGTGCTCTGCGCATCAGTGTAAGAAACTTTCTAAATAGTCACGGAAGTTAGTAATATAAATACGATATGGAACATTTATCATACTTCACCTTGTAAAGAAAGCAAATGTTCAGCATTGTTACTAAGTTATAGCATCTGTGTGTATACGACTGTTTCCTATAAAAATGTTGGTATATAGGATCGCTGTTATTATTGAATAGGCAACATACTTAACACCGTACATAAATCTGGTAAGATTACAAATAGTTTTTTTTACAGTGTACTCACAGTTTCATTAAGTAGCACATGCTACGTTACCTTAATAGTAAAAGCTCATAACTCCATATTATGAATACTTTACTTCGGGCCCCTTTGAACCATCAAAATAAGACATTTACAAATAATTATTGTTAAAAGTAGATATAAAATTTATAAGAATGTGGTACAAAATTATGTATTTTTCTTCAGTGTGAGGGAAATTATGTAGTCTTTCTTTCCTTTTTTTCTGAATGAATGCGAAGTGGAGTTACGAGGTTTTACTATTAAGGTAACGATGTGTTTGAACAAAAATAACTACGAATATCTTTCTTCACCGTTTCAGGTCGACCTGTGTCACTTCCCTTTCGATATTTGATTCATTAAACCGTCATAACCTATTTAGTTAGGTTTTAGATTAGAATTTCATAAGAAGTATAAATAGGCCTGACACATTTCATGTTTCTAACCTCAAAAATGCCTTTCTTCCTATACAAACTATCTTTCCTTGGGGGATGAAATTCCAAAACGCTCATACAACTCCCTTTTACTTAAAAATGGAAGCCTAACAACTAACTTCCACCATCAGAGGTGTGTGGTCAGATAACTTTTTATTTTATTTATTTATTTTTATGTTTGGTACATGCCAAAGCTTTCACCTCGCCACTGCGCCAAACATTACTCCCACCCATTTTTTTTTTCCTTTTTAAGTTGTCTTATTTGAGTAACCCCGAGTAAATTTCGGAGATAACTAGGCTGAGAAAATTTTTGAGGCTAGTTTTAGACGAATTCAATTCGACAACCGGACGGACCTAGGAATCGAAATCAGAACCCCTCGCAGCAAAGTCGATCGCTCAGCCAACACAGCTACGTAGGATAAACTCCCATTCGACCGCCGCGGCCCCTGCTACCATTCAATATACAGGAATGTCCCATATGTCCGGTGTTATAGGGAAAACATAAATGGGTTAAATATCGAACGTTATAGTAGCGATGCAGTATGCTGAAGTATGAGCCATTATGACAGAAAATAATTTAATTTATGTCCACGATTAGCTTTGCGCATGCGGGAATGCTATTTATCCTAAGAGACCGGACATGTGGGACACTCTGTATGTAGGTATAGACGACGCCAAGAAAGGTAAATTTTTCTACGACATTTTGACAGAGTTATTTAACTCACCGCTGCGAGCGCCACCGTCACTCGATACTGACAGATCACTCTAGCGGACAATCAGACAACTATCGAAGCCACAAGCAGGTGAAGACGAAGAGCGCAGTTGAAATGTGAACAACACGACGGAGACGACAAACGTGCGCTTACCCAGCGCTCTAGCGGTGAGATACAGAAGTAGAGACTCCGACCGCTGTACGATCAAGCGGCAGGAAAGAACGGTCTGCTGATAATATGAGTAGAGTAAATCATATCGCTTTCCTACTTCAAGAACTAACTTATAGCCCTACCTATGTAATGGCTATGCTCAATGTAGAGAACCGCCTAGCCATCTGGCGTTCACTTAAAAATAAGGTAAGGTAAAATAAGTAGGCTTTACGTCTCGTCGACAGCGATGTCATTATAGACGGCGATATGAGGATGGCCGGATCTGAGGATTGAACCCGGATCTTCCTGTATTCGAGTTTAAAAATAAGGAAATAAATCAATTTCTTAGAGTTATGCTTCATAGGCGACAGCTCAGACGCACAGAACATGAACGTGTATTAATATATAGCATTGCTTCATAGACATGCACAGAAAATACAACACTATTGGTGCGAATTTAAGTTTTGGCCTAAATGTTTTTGCGATAATTTATTAATAAAGCCTGATGTAATCACAATTTAATCAACTCTATGTAAGGCTGCTCATGGAAATGTCAGAACATTAAAGAGCATCTTGTCTATACTACAAATAGATACAAATAAGCAATGTAATTCTGCTTTTAGAAGTTTTGATAGGTTATGTGTAAACCTAGCCTACACACTGAAATTATTACTAACGCTACAAAATTCACATCAACAAGTAGTGAAATTTCACTAATTGGCTAAAAAAAAAAAAAAAAAAAAAAGTAACAAGGACTTCATTTTACCGTGTATAGTCTATGGTTATTGTTCTAAACGCCTTGACGTATAGGCAATCGGGAAGTCGTACTATACCGTAGGGTCACATATTTTCAGGCGCGAAATGGTTGACGGGCGGCAAAACAGGATTATTTTATTTTTCGTTTTAATGAAATTCTGAGAAGAAAAATGTGAAATTTGCTTTTACGACGTTAATTAAATTTACCTTGTGCTAAAGAACAATCTCCGTAGATAATTATTTAACATGCATTTCGACTGAAATCAGTCCATTGAATTAAGATTATTAAATAAATCGGTGGACAGATTGGGCCCAAGTATTGGTAAACGTTCAACTGTGATATTGGTAGGCTACTGTAGCTTAAGGTTAAATAAATTCCCGCTATAATAACAAATGCCTCAATTTTCTTCTTAGAATTTCAAACTTGGAGAAAGATAATCCAATTATACGAAGCCCTAACTCTGCGAAATGGTACAGCTATAGAAATACTACGGGTTTATTTATTACAGTTATAATCGGTCTCGAATTGTGAACAATTCACAGAAACTGTAAACATATAGGTTTATTTCACTGTGCTTTAAGCTTCTACAGTTTTTTCGATAGTTAATTTTTAAGCTTAAACAAGATCAGGTATAAAAAATTTGTCTGGCAGTTTTGTTTAAAATGGTTTTTGCCGTGATATTTTTAAACAAGTAACTACACGGTTTTAACTAAAAAGACAACTTACCAGAATTTTGTTGATTACGTAGCCTAATTAGCTAAAATCATAATATTTTCTGCCTTGAAAAAAGCAGCCGAAGTGGAGCAAACGAATGTAAACAAAACTGTCAGGCAGATTTTTCATATCTGCTCTCGTTTACGCGTAAAAAAATAATATCGCTAAAAAAAAGTAGAAACTAGTGAGCATGACCCTTAAGGCGACCGCCTGATGAAGGGTGTGTTGTGTGTAAGGCGAAAATCGGTGAGGCGCTACGAGCGACGCCACCCGCAACATATGATAGTCCTATCGCCTCTGCGACCAAAGTCGTTAATGTATGCGCAGAGTTCCCGCCGTAACGATATTACTGTGGGATTTTAAGCGGTGAGCGTAACATTGTATTGAAAGCGTCTCTGTAGCAAAGTCCAATGTAAGCTACTTGTAGACCGAAATTTCTAACTAATCCGGTAGCTGTAGGCCTATACCTTACACCTTCAGAAACGGCCGTCTGAAAAATCCTATTTTATCGTAGATTGAGGGCTTTACTATAATGCTTTCAATTTGTGTGGTGTCTTGAAATTCATATTCATAAATAGACTGAAGTGTATTTTCTTTTCGTTGATAAACATTGTGTTTACTGGTCTCTGAGAAAAAAAACTTGTCTTTAAACATGCATTACGCATAGTTCAAGTGAAGCCAGGAGGTCGTCGCATATACAAACAGCCGAGCGTTGCGCAGAGCTTCGGCCGATAACTTACCTAGACTTTAATTAGAAAACTGTTCAGCGAGTTTAAGTCATGTGTGTTTCTAGGAACTTGTTTTAATTAATGTTTGTGTGACCATTCATCACGTCAACAACGCGGCTACTAGAGATAGATTAAGAGGGAGTGTTACACAATTTTATTGTATTTTCAGTTTTTTAGCCATAACATTTATTCAAATTGTAGTATCAATATTTTCTCTTGAGCTATGCTCTTGGTAAAATGCTTGACATAAACATCAATGGAATCTTCCATTATTTCGTCACGCAGAATCATTGCAAGATAATTCTTGAAAGTTAACCTATAATTCTCTTGCGATGATTCGGCATGACAAATTAATTAAATATTGTATTATTATTTATGCCAAGCAGTTTACCAAGAGTATGTACTATGCTTTGTCGAAGAGAAATTTTTGATAATACAATTTAAATAAATGTTATGGCACAAAAAATGGAAATACAATAAAACTGTGTAACGTCCCCCCTTAAAAACTCCACATTAGGACAGGAAAAGGAGGAGGTATCGGCCATAAACGTCTGATAAAGGAACATCCCAGTATTCGCCGGGAGCAATTTTCTGAAAACTTGGAAACCAGAAATAAGGATGGACGGAACTGAGAATACAACCCGAGACTTCCCAAATATGTTAAAGAATATACTGTATCAAAAAAAACTTCCTAAAATATTAAGGAAGTAAATTAACCTAAACGCAGTATGAGACAATTATCATACTTCAACCTTGTAAATATGCAAACTTTGACAGTTGTTACAATACAAGTCTGGTAACTTTAGTTGGATATACATTTTACTGTTTTATAAAAAGTTTAGGAGTAGGCTACTACGATGAATGTCTGGGAAACAATTCTACCATACCTACTTTCTTAGCGTAACTAGACGCACGTATGGTAAATTTACTATTTAAGGAGTGTAGAATAGCATTCAAAGAACATTACCCTACACGAATGCAGACTATAGCCTACTTATTTCATGTCCTCTAGTACTATTTCAAGCTTATTTCCTCAGATTTAAAATTGCTCCCGACACACGTCACACAAAAAAAAAAACATTCTTGAAGGAAATGTCCCTTGCTAAATAATTTATTGTAAGCAACAAACTTTTCCTTGGTGGCCAAATTTTTGTAATGATGACCACAGAACCTTTTTTAAAGGAGTAAAAACAAATTCGACAGGGTAAACAGTTTGTTTTATAGTTGCCACAATGCTTTTTTTTTTGTATGGCATCAAGAGTACACTGTAATGTCAGTATTTAAATAAGTATACCAACAGTTATGTGTAGCGGCTAGACAAAAAAGCTAATACAATACACCTTTAAATTATAATGTGGCTACGTGAAACAATTATAGTGTCACCACCCTATGTCTCACGAAGATGCTGATTTTAGTAATTCCTGCCCGAAATGCGCTGTGTAACATTAAGTCACGCGTAGTAGGCTAACACTAGAATAACAAATGTGAATTTTCTTCCAAAAAATATGTTTTTACTCATTATAACCTCGGAATCATTGAACTATTCACTGATTCCAAATAAGAGCTACGAACGTGTGAATTCTGTACGTCAAGATGATTACGCGTTACACAATTCTAGAAAACAGAAGAACGTTTAGTGATATTAGCTGACTCGTATAGAAACACTGTTAATTGTTGCTATACGTACTTATAAGCCATACTGTAAAATAACTTCCTGAAAACATAGTAAGTATTTCACCCGTGCACATTATGGGGAATTTAGCCCACTTCAGCTTGTAAACAAAGCAACTGTTCAACATTGTTGCTACACAATTCTATTAACAGTAGTATATGTTTGACTGTTTTCTATAAATGGTTACGAACGCTTTTATTTATTTTGGAAACAATTTTATCATATATACTTTCTTAAACTACAAATGTGGTAAATTTGCAAATAATTATTTATTGTTCAGGTATTGCGTACTCATCGTATAAACTTCGGCCTGCACCCAAGTTTATGATTTGTGAAAGTTTCTTGTGTGGGTATTGTATACTTCGAACACAAACACATTACTTTTTTTTTTATTTCAGTCACCCGTAACATTGACACGAGGGTGGGAAGAAAACACTCTAAATCGTAATAAGTGAAAATTATCAAATATCACACAGGTTTTCACAGATTCCGGATGGAGTAGTTTGAACTAATTGAATTAGTGGAAAACCACTTGAAAATCAGAGAATATTTACTCATTTCTATTTAAATTGTCAAGAGTCCTCAATTGAATCAGTAAATATTCCCTGAATTTCCAGTTGGTTTTACTGATTCAATTAGTTTAAACAACTTCGTCCGGAATGTGTAAAAACCACTAGAATATTTGTGAATAGCTTATTCATGATATCAGGTGTAGAGTGTGTGGTTTAATTAAGCCTG